>PVLA01006935.1:0-113991 GCA_004027455.1 Hydrochoerus hydrochaeris
GAGACAACTTGAGACTATCCTCATTAGTGAAATAAATAAGAATCATATTTATAAATATCATATTGTGTCTCTAGTGTAAAAAGTAAATAAGAACTACAAGTGTAATAAAACCAAAATGTGTAATTGCTATTGTAAAAAAGAGAGGAAAAGAAAGTGCTCTAAGGGATATAACTGCATGTAAGTTTGAGTGTGTAAAATAAATGACCATATTTCTGAATCTTTGTTGGATCTTTGAGCAGACTGTTTGTAGTCTGACTGTTTGAATATTTACTATGTACCCTTTAACTTTGTGACTTGAACAACTACATCCAGGATGACAGTATGTAATTGATAAATTATTGATTTCTTAGTGGGCCTTTTTCTCATTTCCCTTTTTCTTTCTTTCTTTTAGAATTCTGTATTGTTGCTAGCCTTTTTTCTGTTTTGCTTTTTTTTCTTCTCTTTAAATAAAATTTTAAAAATGTATAATTGCTGTTGTAAAAAAAAGGGGAAATAGGAAGCACTATAAAAGATATAGCTGCATGTATGTTTAGATGTGTGGGATTGATAACCATATTTCTAGGTTCTTGTTGGATTGTTGAACAGATCTGTTTGCATGCTCACTGCTTGAGTGTCCACTTTGTGTGCTTTAATTTTGTAACTTGAATAACTATTTCTAAAAGAACAATATGTAATTTAACAACTAGTGATTTCTTACTGTTTATCTTCTTTTCTTGAAATTCTGTAGTATTTCTACATTTTCGTGTTTTTTTCTCTTTAAATAAAAAAAAGAAGTAGAATGAGATAATCCCCTTTTCCTTCTGTGTAGAGAATGCTTTGAACATGGCAAGAGTAGAAGCAAGAACAATAGTAAGGAGATTCTTACTGTTTCCCAAGCAAGAGGTGAATTTCAGTGTGACAGGGTGGCAGAGAGGACTCAATGAATTCAGGATACGTTTGGGAGGTAGAGTTGACAGAACATGCAGAGACAGATTGAGTACGATGGTGACGATGAAAAACAGTGATATCAAGGCCAATGTGGTGGCCAATATCAAGGCTCTGCCTTTTGATATGAGTGGTTAGGTATTCGGTGAGACTTAAAAGACAGACGGTGGAAGGCTGAGGAAACGGAAGTTTGAGATGATATAAATTCTAATTTTGCATTGGGCATTATTATGGAGATTTCCACCAATTGAGCCAAATTCCACAGAAAACACTGAGTAGAAACTAGTGATCTCAGAGCCACTGATACCATGTTGGGAGAGGGCTGAGGAAACAACGGAGAGTGTGTCACCAGAGACCAAGTCCAGAAAAGACCCCTGCAGCATTCCAAATAATCTTTGGGGTCCTAGAATGGGCAGAGGGATAAGGCAGACAAGGGACTAAGATCTGCAGTCAGCAAGGTAGGAGACCCACAAAAGAATAAAGTGTCTAAGGTAAATATATTCAAGAAATGATAGGAAGTTGGCAAGGGAAGGCAACTGGAAAAGTGCTTCGTGACACACAGCTCTGTGAGCATTAAATCACAGAGAATGAGACTCGACCAAACCCTCCAATCCAACTCCTTCAACCAGTGTTTCCAACTAGCGGAAAGCAAATGAAACCGACACCCTCAGGCTTCCCCACTCATCTCACAAGGTAAATACGATTTTCCCTCCATGTTACAGATGCGACCTATGAGGTCCAGAATGTTGAAGCTGCAAGTTTCTGCTCACTGTGTGCTTGCTTGTAAGTTTTTTCTTTTCCTATGTGATTTTCCTGGATGATCTCATTCTAGTCCAAGGTTGAAAATAGCATGTTAGGCTGGTAATCCCCCAGATTAGAACTGCCATCAGAGCCTTTTCCCTGGCTTGTGGATTATTTCCTGCTGTGTACTCTCCATCTCTACAACAGTGTCTCCCAAACTTGTCTAAAATTGGACTTCATATCCACTCCAACACGTTTTCCTTCCTGGCCTTCTCCTTTTTGAGAAATAACACTTCATGTTCTCAGATGTGTCATTTCAGAGATTTTCTTCTTTTTAGTCCCTAGAATCATCTATCACTGGAACTCATTTCTTCTGCATCCTAAAATTCTCTTGAATACGTTCAAATCACAACATCTCCTCTGTCACCTTCTATCCCATCCCAGTGGCCACTACTCCTCTACTGGGTGACCACAGTGGCTTCCCAAGTGGTTTCCTGTTTCACTATCAACTCCAGGAATCTACAGCCAGGGTGATTAATTTTTTAAATGCAAAGTAGGTATCATTCCTTTATTTAAAAAATCCTACCTTCCAGTTTTTAAAGATAAAAGTTTGAAGTCTTTTCTGTGGTCTGTTGACCCAGATCCTACCCAGTCCCACCTGTCTTGTCACTGTTACCCTGTTTTACCTCCCCATTCTCCTCTCATCACTTTCTTTTCTTTTGTGGTCCTGCCAGATTCTTCCTGCATCCAGAACTTAGCCTGGGGAACGTTCTGCTTGCTCTTCCTGTGGCTAATACCACATCCTTTAGACTTTTCAAACCTCCTACAGAGAAGGATTTTCCTTCCCATAGCTGGTCCTTTTGCCATGATCTAGACACAGTTTTAGTGGCCCTCAAAGATTCTTGTGCTGGAATATTGGTCCTCAGTGTGGTGCTGTGCGGAGGCGGTGGGATCTTCAGGATGTGGAGCCTAGTTGCAGGTCACTGGTGGCACTGCCTTTGGAGGGACTAAAGTAGATCTGGTGGGATGCTGAGTTAGCTCTTGAAAGACTGATTTGCTATGAAACAGCTTCTCATTTTGTGATAACCTTCTGCCTCAAGATATGGCCTCTCCCAATCACATTCCTTGTATCACTGTAATGGCATCCAACATAAAGTCCTTGAAGCCACAGTAATGTCTTCAAACTGCCAAAGCTGTGAACTAGATAGCCCTCTTTCCTTTGTAACATACCTAGCCTTATGCACTTCATTACAGTACATTCCCATTCATTTATTTCATACTCTTACTTAATTTTTTCTGGCACCATTACATTCAAATCTGTAATTATATATTTTTATGTGCTAACTTTATTACCATTGTCATGCTTTACTGCTAGACTATAAATACCATGAGAACAAAGGTTTATTTTAGTCTTTGTTACTCACATTTTATCTCTGGTGTCTTGTACTATACCCAGTACATAGTCAGTGCCCACAGCATTACTGAATATTTACTGAGGGCCACTGAGCCTGAAAGTGGCAAAGCAGTGGAGACTAGGGAATCTATATGACATCTTGAAACATTGCTCTATTCTGATTCACACTCAGTAGCTCCTCTGAAAAAAAAAACACTCTAATATTTATAAATAACCCTTCAATCCTGTGTAGCCTGCCATGGGGCAGGAATTTCCTCCTGGCATTGCCTATCTGCCCAGCCTCCTCACAGAAGACCTGTGTTTGAGGTTCAGAGCTCTAGAACGCCTTCTGGCATTTTCTGCTCAGTGAGCCCATCAGTTCTCATTTACTTCAGAGGAGCAAAAGATATAAATGGCAGAAAGCCTTCTTGCAGATTTCTAGGGGAAGGGACATGCTTGGCCAGGGATTCCTCTGGCTGCCTCTGTAAGGGGTTAAGGAAGATTTCCAAAGGGGTTGCTTTTGCTGCACAGTTTGGCATTACACTGGCTCGCTAGAGATGGCACAATAAGGGGCCTGAGGCAGCTGCCAGGCCTGGCTCTGGGGATACTAGGAGTGGGTGGGTGGAGGAGGCTAAGCTCCAGAACGAGCCTGCAAAATTAAATGCAGGATTCCACTTTAATTCAGTTTACAGTCCAGCAGTCATGACCGAGCTGGGACACGAGCTGAAGTCAGTGTGGGTGAGAAGGAATACCGGCCTCCTGGAGGTGTGTCCAAAGATAATTGGTGTTTCTGGAGCACTGGGAAACCCCAGGAGACAAGTGAGAGTTAAATCGGTACTAAAGTCCCAGAAAGCCTGGAGATGGAAAAGAATAATTGTGAAACATCAGAAGATTCTTGAATTTTGAGATTGGAAGAGCCTGACTGAGAGTCCTGATTCTTTCCCTTCCCTGATGGGTATAATTACCCAGGTAGGTCTGAGCCTTGGTTTTCTTAACTATCAAATGGGGGAGAAGCGCACTGCCTGCAGGGGGCATAATGACTGGACACAATGTGTGGGAACCAAAAGCCCCCAGAGCAGAGGCCAGTTCTTGGAAGACTCTCAGTGCTGTGGGTTATATTGAGATGTCCCCTTAAAACCTCATGTGCTCATCGGTGAGGATTGTGGGAGGTGGCTCGATCATGGGTATGTGATACTGGATAGGAAGTGTGGTAACTGGATTAATCCATGGATTGATTTAGTGTAGTTCTGGGTATGGTCTTGGGAAGCCCTAGCCTGAGTGTGAATGGCACCAACCGATAAGCCTGTAGCCTAGACAGAAGGTGAAAGGAAAGATGAAGGCAAGCTTGCTGCTTCCTGCCTGTTTCTCCTCTGCTGCACCTTGCAGCTTGACAATGGATTGAAACCACTATAAGCTGAGCTAAAATAAACTTTTTGTCAGTTATTTTTGACCCAGTAAAGAATAAAGTAGAATAACTAAAGCACTTAGATGATGATGAACCCCTGAACTGTTTTTTCTTTGAACTCCACCAGATTACGTGGGGTAAGATGGCCAGGAAATATGTTGGCATGAACCTTGGTGTGCAGTGAGGACCAAGATGAGCTGAGGACTAAGTAGAAAAGGGCCCAGCTTTGGCAGTTTCTATTCATTTTTATATTATTTATTCTATCAGAGAATAATCAAAGATTCTCTTCAGTAGGCTGAATTCTTTTCACTTATTCTTTCACTTACATGGAGAAATTTGGTATGTATCACCTTTGTGGAGGAGCCTCTGCAAAGTTCACAAACACAGAGCTGAATGGGGCACAAGCCTGAATCTCAGCTCCTGGGGAGATCAGGATCTGGTGGAGAGGAGGTGAGGTGAGAGGCAAGTAATAGCACACTCCTCAGGGCCATTCTCTTGGACTTGCTGAGGCACCTCTGGAACATACAACCAAATGGCCTGGGTTGTCATCTTATGCTGCTGGCTTTAGTTTCCTCGAGGACTTGTGGTAAGCATCAAGGGTAAAGGTCCGCGGAAATGCTGGAACAATATTATGCTCACAGTTCATGTTAGTGGTAGTGAGATGGTGGTGGTGGCAGTGGCAGTGATGATAATGGCAGAGTTGAAAATGATAGTGGTGATGATGAGAGTTAAGGTGATGTTGATGACAATGATAGTGATGGTTGTGATGGTGACAGTGATGATGATGATGGTAGGCAGAGGGAAAATAGAAAACTGTGGGGAGAGAATCAGCAAGGAAAGGCATTCCAGAGAAGATATTTTACTCCAGTCTTTCTTACAGGATGAATAAAGAGGCATCAAAGGACAGAATGGGAATGGGAAATCCTGATAGAGAACAAGGTACGCAAAATTGTGAAGGCGTGACAGGTCTGTAATGACTAAGTGGAAACAACATGCTTAACTGAGTCACAGCCTCCTTTTGCCACACATAAGGAAGATCTAGTTTTACAGTGAGATCTTCCAGGTTGAATATCACTTACCGAGTCCTGGACAAAGTCCTCAAAGATTTCTGAGAAATCTATTCCCACGTAGCTTGAAGCTCACCTTCTGTCCTTCTCTTGGACTGGGAAGCTGGCCCAGACTCTAGCAAATATTTATGTTGGAATATTTAGAGACGGCACAAGATTTGCAGCTATTTTCATCATCTCCTTCACGGTTTACACGGCTACCACCTGCCTCTATCTTCTGAAAAGGAAAGGCAGATTTTAAAGAAATGGGTATGGATGAAGGGAAGGATATCACACAGGGCATTTATCTGACACATCATGGAAACTGAGGCATGCTGACCTGGGAGAATAAGTTCTGGGTACTTGCATGACCTGTTTTATAGCCTCATGAATACTGCCTCCTTCACTCTTTCATAAACTTCACAAAAATCCAGTTAAGAGGGAAATGTTTACTTCATATTGCAAATGGAGAAACAGGCTTAGCAAGGGTGTGAATCTACTAAAGTGTACACAACCATTACATGGCAAGTGACAAGTGGCAGACTTATCCTCAAGGATGAACAGAAGGCAGCTATGTAAAAGCCTAGGTTTTTAAATTTCAAATTAAACAGTATTTGTGGCTTTAATGTTACTTTACGAATGATTTATATCAGTTCCCCGCAACTGTGCATGCCTATTCTCTTATGTCACAAGGTCAGGGACAGGCCCACCAGGGCCCACATTTCAGCCTTCTGTGCGTGCTTCACATATGCGGTCTTGTTCCTTAACTCCATTTTCTTAGTCCCACCTTTAGCTGTGTTATTGCAGGGAGACCCTGAAACCGCAGGATGGCACAATGAGGAACAGATGAAGGCTGGCCTTCTGAGACATCTCGCAAAAGACAATGGCTCGAACTAGAAGGCCAGGACAAACACATCATGGGGAAGCCTGGGTCAGATTGGTTCCAAAGCCTGTTCGATGAGTCCCTCAGTGGAGCTGCTCTCCTCCGGATCATGAATCAGACATGTTCCTCAGACATCTCTGGGCCTCCAAGGATCTCTGAAGGGATAAGAAATACAGAGATAAAAGAATTTTCAGAGTGTACCATGCATGAGGCACAGAGATCAGAGGGCAGGGAGGAAATTGGTAGCAGTCTTCACGGAATCCTGAATGCCTTGCTAGGAGTTTGCACTTTAACGTGAAGGAAGGGAAACCCTGAAGACATTTAAATAGGACAGACTCAGACAAATACTAAACAGGGAACTTCAAAGAAAAGAGCAATTAATTTGGAGCAAGAAGGAAGGGCTTAGAATTCAGTGAGCAATCGGGAACTGGGGGTTTGAAAACATCTTGTTAGTATCGAGTGAGATTAGAGCAGTTTAGTGGACATTAAAGTCAATTTCCTTTTAACACTGGGCTGTTCACCTTCCACATCTTGTTTAATGGGACACCTCAAAAAAAAAGCCTGAAATATTTTGAGGCTGTAAAACAGAGAAGAGAAATCAGAGGTACACAGAGAATGCAATTTCTAACAGTTTTTAAATTTTTTTTTATTTTCTAAAATTTTGAGGGGAAGAAAATTAAAAACTAAATTTTTCAGCCTCATTATCTTCATATATATGAAAACTCTTTTTATCTGCATTTGGTTTATCTACTCTCAGAGAGAAAGGTGCCTTTTTAGTTTAGTTTAGTTTAGTTTAGTTTAGTTCAGTTTAGTGATTTATTTGATTTTTGGCTTTGAGACAGGATCTCAATATTCTGTCCAGGAGTTTTAAAACTCTTGGGCTTAAGTGACTTTCCTGTCTCAGCCCTGGTCCTCCTAATAATTAGGACTATAGGCCTGCACCACTATACCCAGCGCAGAGAGGTTTTGATAGACACCATGATTATATTAGCTGTCTTAGTTGCTTTTTCATTGATAGGACAAAATACCTGAGGCTTACAAGTTAAAGAAGGAAAGGTTTATTTCAGCTCAGTTTGTAGAAGTTTCAGTTCATAGTCAGCTAGATTCAAGGCAGGGTGGCATGGCATAAGAGCATCACAGAGAAAAAACAGTCCATGACATGGGAGACAGAAAACACCAGGAGAAAGCCCCCTTTTCCCTTTTATTCCACCCAGGCTACAAGCCTTTTGGGTGGTGCCACCTATAACCAAGGTGAGGCTTATCATCAGTGAGTCCATTCAGCCACACACAGCACTAGTGTAATTCCAATCAGTGGGCTAATTTAGTACCACAAACTATTAATCTTAATAGATCCAAACAGCTCTGAAAAGCCCCACCATGAATCTTTGTTGATGTATCTGGATACAAGCCATAACAATGACTATAATCTAGTTATTTCCATTCAGGAAGTTTGTCTTCTCCAGGTGACAGCCCACTTCCCATTTTCCTATTTGGCTCTCATTACTTGCCCTATCTGTGTCTCTCCTGGGTAAAAATGAGGAGGGAAGTGAGCTGGTAGTCCTGGAAGGACTACATGTGTTTCACATTTAGCAGGCAAAATCAGATACCCAAAGAAAAGCTGGCATTCTGGTATAGGAGGGTATTGAAGGGTAGACTAGCAGATATAAAAGCAAGAGACAAATCTATGCAGGAGGACTCACCATCAAGCGGTCAGAGCTAGAAAAACTGAGCAGAGGTAAAAGAATACAACACAGTAGGCTAATGAATGCCAAGGCTTGTGAGAATCCTTGAGGTCCATCTTCAAGAGGCACGGACTTGGACAGTATCAGCCCATAACTGCAATGTAACAATCATCCCAAATGCAGTGGCTTAATACAATAATTATAGTCATTTGTCATTCCACAGTGGGAGTCATATTCCAAGAATGCATCATTAGGTGATTTAATCATTGCACAAATATCAGAATTCTATGCACCAGGGCTACATGGTTCTAAGTCCACGATGCAAAACACAACATTAAATCAAGAGAAAATACTACTGTCAAGAGACAAGATACACATGAGATGTATGAGGCTAGTTTTACAGTGAATTTTTTTAATAAGTAGAAAAGTTCACTCTAAAGTAATGATGAAACATAGTACAGTAAATATATAAACCAGTAATAGATCATAAAAATATTTCATGTCCATTATATCTAATGGGACCACCACAGAATTTCTGACTGACCCAAATGCTGTCAGGTGGTACATGACTGTGGATACTCTTCAGTCACACAGATGCTTTGCTATAGAGAAGGACTATTTCTGTTTCTTTGCCTCTATCAAAAGAGAAGCAAACTGTTGATAAAAAGCACCATGTGTTTCAAGAAAAACTAGAGGGAACATTTTTTTCTGGTAGAAATTAAAAATATCCTTATAGGTTTAATATGCAAATAAAGCAAATCTATATTAAAAGGATGTGACTGAAGGCAACATTTAAAACGTTTAAAACTATAGTATATGAAAAATATTTTTATGAAAAGCTTAATGAACTGAGAAGGAAGTAAAATTGCTGCAAGATTTGCTGAGTGCCAATTTGACAAAAATGCAGTAAAATTAAACAGATACATTTGCTACACATTGTCCATCTGGTTCACTTGAAATTTGAGCTATTGATTCTTGGCCATTCTCGAGCAGAATAGATCCTGGACAGTTCTAGGAACATAGAACAGAGAAAAAAGAACAGATAGCTGAAGAACAGAGTAGCCCTGAAATACAATGTTATCCTTGTCTTCATGCACATTCTACCTGTGTTTTTCCCCCTCCTGCTCTTCCTCTCACCCCAAGTGTCTCGCACCAACTCCAGGAATCTGCATGCCTCGGGTCATTTCTCACCCCAGCTTTGTGGTTCTTCTGACACTCAGAATCTCCTTCTGGTTCTGCACATCAGCTCAGGAGACAGAGTCACTGAGCCACAATCACAGGTGCAACCTTCCAAGGGCCACATATGCAAAGGCCACAGCAAACTGCTCCTGGGTTCCTCCTCCAGCTGTTGGAGACCTAGAGGAAGCAGGATGCTAAGAAAGAATGAGAATTAAAGAATGAAGAAAGAATATTAAAAGAGGGCCCTCCCTTTTTTTCAGGTTGGGGATGCTAAACCTGTATATAACACTACAAAATGGAAAGACCCGTACTTTTGAGTCAAGGAAGATCCAAGTTCAAATCTTGGTTCCACTAATCCCAGGTTTTAGGATCCCATTCTTCTCATCTGTACAACGGAAACAAACATTCTTACCTGACAGGTTATTGGGACTCACAATGAGAGCCCATGTACCAGAGCCTGGCACAGAGCCCAAAATATAGTAGGGTTTTGGCAAAGTTAAATATGTTCCTTGGCTCATTTCCACTGAAGTATGATTCACATGATTTGCTTTAAGGGTGCAGAATCTTCTGGGCTATACCATAACAACAGCAAAATGCGGGAAGACTCTGCCAAATAAGGAATGTGGAACCTGCACTGAACAGCTGTATTTGTTTGTCTAACACATATTTATAAATTTTCTGTGAAAATAAAAAAAAATAATTTGAAGTCTGAATACCTGAAGCTGAATCCCTAGGGACCTAAGGCTCTGGATGATAATAATGAAACTAATAATAGTGATAATGATAGTAGCAGATAATTTTGCTCTTAGCATATTTTTGCAAAACACTTGATTGACACAAGCTCATTTAGGTCTCTGTGCCACCCGTGTAGTGAGCATGAATGTTCTTAATTCAAGATGAATGTACTAAGGTGTGCAAAGGTTAAATGACTTGTTCAAGGTTACACAGCTAATAAATGGCAAAGCTTGAGGTTCATGGCAGCATAAGAAAGCCTTTGTTCTTAGCTACTGCTGCACCTGCCTCCCAACACCCTGACCTTTTCACTCCTGCCCACACCCTGTGTCTGTCCTCTCTAACACTCCCTGGTCTCCACTAGAGTGTCATGCATTTGTCCTTGGAATTGAAAGCTTTTCCTAGGCTTCCTGGGCCAAGTGGCATTATTCATAACCCCTCTTAAGGATGCTCTGTTTCTAGAGTTAGTGTTACCCCACACACAGCAGATGAATTTTTCATAGGGGTCCCAATGCCTGATACACAACTGGTGCCCAATCTACCTTAGTTCCCATTTCATCTGACCTTCTTGCCACAATGTAGGCCATTTTTCTCAATTTTATCAGAAGCAAATATGACTTTGATTATAATTCAAACAGCTATTTCTCCAAAGAAGAACCATTAAGGGCCAACAAGCATATGAAAACATGTTCAACATCACTACAGAAATGCAAATCAAAACCATAAGATACCACCTCAAACTCCATTAGGACAGATACTAACAAAAGTAAAAAGAAAAAAGAAAGAAAAGGTAATAGCCAGGGTTAGTGAGGATGTAGAAAAATCAGTTCCGTTGGGCATTGCTAGTGAGAATGTAAAAATGGTGCAGTTGCTGTAGAGAATAGGGTGGAATAATAGGGTGGTTCTTCAATAGGTTAAACACAGAACTTCCTTAGAATGCAGAAACCCCACTTCTGGGTATAAATCCAAAAGGACTGAAGCAGGGTCTTGAAGTGATATTTTTACATCCATGTTCATAGTAGCATTATTCCTAATAGCAAAAATGTGGAAGCCACACGAGTGCCCACCACTTGATGAACGGATAAGAAAAATGCAGCATTTACATATGGAACACACAAGAATCTAACTCATGGACAACATATATGAATATGAGAGATGAGTATTACTAAATCTAAAAAGGACAAGAATTATAAATATTCTATAAGATTTTGAGTATGTGCCAAATGAGAAAAGTTAGTCAGAAAAAGACAAATACTATATGATTCAACACCTATGAGAAGCCAAAGAATGGTAAAAATCATAGAGATGAGAGTTAAAAGAGTGGTTTTCACTGGCTAGAGGGGAAGTGGGAATGGGAAGTCATTCTTAAAGGGGACCAAGTTTGGGTTTTACGAGATGAAGAGTTTCGGGATGAGTAGTGGCGAGGGTTGTCTTAACAATGTGTATGTGCCGAACAGCACTTGAACTGTACCCTAGAGCATGGTGAAGATGGTAACGTGGATGTTACATTTATATTTTACCACCATAACAATACGGGAAGGAAGTACCCCGCGGAGACCTGCAGGCCTTTACTTTTGGTTCTCTTTTCTCTGTAGGTTCTTTAGCATACTATGTTGACAATTAAAGGTTACACTTGATCTGTCTTGTTGGTGAAGTCTTGGATCCCCTGCAGGCTGAGGAGGGAAAAATGCCATGGTGTGATTGCTTCATTATGTAACACTTCATACAGCGCCCGGGAGGAAATGGCTTCCAAAGAAAGATAAAAATACATTCTGAGATTACAAAAAAAAAAGGAAAAAACCTTGCTGCCGTCTCCTTATTTCAACATAACTTCAAATCCAAATGGGCAAAGTGAGTGATTTAAAAAAAATTCTGATGTTACTTAAAGTGAATTTGAATCATAACCAAGCAGGATTAATGTTAATAGCACAGCACCAGTGGACTTCTCGGATGCTGTCAGCCAAGTGTCTACTATTCCGATGACTTCTCCCTGTAGTCTAGACTCTGTTTTTAGATGTGGGAAGATTGCTTTTCATTCTCTTGTTCTCTTTTATGCCAAAAAGATTCCAAACTGGCAAGGCTCAGGAATTGTCTTTCACCTACTTCTGTTCTTTACAGCGCAAATAACCTCCAATGACATGAAAAGTCAGACCCAACATGGCCTGGGGAATGTCATCAGGGGTCAAGGGTGTGTGTGTGTGTGTGTGTGTGTGTATAGGGGTATAGCTACATGTGCACGAGAGATACCCAGAGAGAAAGACTGAGTAAAAGCCAGAGGGACACAGAGAGAGCTCCCTTCTTCTGCAGAGGTGAGCTTCAGAACCTGGATAACCCCTGGAGGATCTTGTCTCAATGTATCTTTGTTTGGCTTTGCCATAGCTCCTCTATCACACCTCTCTGACAGGGAATCATGGGAGTGGTGACATTCAAAATGGCTGCATGGGTTCATTTTTCTAGCATGTGCTCCAGAAGGAGAATAACTACCCTTGCCTCAGAGAGGTGTATGTGCATGTGCCTGCTAAGTGCCATTTACTTTCATCCGTTCAGGTGGTCATAAGCACGAATCAAACACAATTCCATCACCTTGGAGGTAAAAAATTAAAATAGAACCACGTATATAAACTGGTGACCAGACTTCAGGAGTTGCTAACTCAGCTCCTGAAATGACTGGCAGGCTTTGAGAAGATGAGGTGGACTGAGGGGACAACCTGAAAATCATGACATAAGCATTCCCTGGAGATGGCAATCAGGAATTGCCTCTGCCATAGAAGAGTCCAGGGTGGCCAGACATTCTGACTCATAGAGAGTACCTCCATTTTACCAATCAAAATAGATTTTTAAATTCCATTTTTAAAAAATCAGTGTGTGCAGAGTACAAGTGATACATGCGAGCAAATAAAGACTACAGCCCTTGCTTCCAGTGATGGTCTCTAATCTCAGCAGTGATCATTGATACCATGAAATATGCTAACCAATAACAGAGTATAGAGGAGAGAGAGAGAGAGAGAGAGAGAACTAATTCCTCAAGGTAAGAGAAGAGAGAAGGTTAGAGAGAAAGTCATCATGATATAGATGACATTGGAAGTGGGTCTTGAAAGATGAACTTATCAGGCAGGAGGAAAGGCTCTTTTGGTGTTGGGAACAGTATGCAGCCACGCACAGTGAGAGGGTGCGGTGTGGCAGGACAGGGACTGGCCACTGCTAGTGATTCCCATCCTTTCCTCCTGGGTTCTACAAAGTCAGTCAGCAACCTGACCTGAGAACTCCATCTGAGTGATCAGGTGGGCACAATGGAAACAATTGAGATTAGCTTTCTATCTGTCAGCCCTTTGGTTTCTTTGCAAATGTAAGAAATGACTTCTGGGGCAGTAGGATGGTGGGAGGGATGCAAGTGAGAAGAGGAAGGCTTTTCCCTGCTTGCAGTGCCTGACAAGAGGACAGATGTGTGTATTTGTCAGACATGGATCTCATCTGTCCGGCCAAATGCTGACAGTATCACAGATTTCCGGAACAGATATCTGGAACAGAGTCAGGTACAGGGAAGGGCAACAGAAGCAGCGGGGAGAACCCACCACAGCTGTGGGGAGTGGGGAGGAGGTTTCATGGGCCACATGGTAAAGGCAGGCAGGGGCAACTTCAAATATTTCACATGCCCCAGAGACTGATGTCAGTGTTTGCAGTGACATTCACAGAAGCCCTGTGCTGAAAAAGTGTTTCTGCATGATAAATGTATTCCATGAATACCTGTGCATCTGCTATAACCTACTTGGCCCTCTGTTTGTCCCAAAGGTGACCTCTGCAGAAGCTCATAGTTGGAGTCTTTTTGAATACTAACTGCTTAGTAGAATTATATACCTTTCAAAGCTAACTGAGAAAATAGGCTACAAGTCTTCCTTAAAACCTAGTGCACAGTTTTGCTCATTTAATTCAATTATTCAACATTTATTGAGAGCCAGGCACTGTGCCCTGCCCTAGGAGTGTAGATATAAATAATATATGACCTTTTCCTTCAAAGAGCTCCCATTCCAGTTTATTTACTCACTGCCTTAGAGCAGAACTTTAGTTACTCAACTTAGGTTCAGAAATGAGCAGAAGCTCTTCTGTCTTTATCTGTGGGTTTTTGGAAACTCAAAAACTTCCATATCAGAATACGGAGAAATTGGAGACCTGGTACACTACTAGTGAGAACGTGAAATGATGCAGCCACTAAGCAAGATAATATGATGGTTCCTCAAGTGACTAAAAGTAAAGCTACCTACAGTCAGCACTCCTACTTTTAGGTATGTACACAATGCAATTGAAAGCAACGTCTTGAAGAGATATTTGTCTATTTGTGATTATTTGTGATTATAGCATCATCCTTTTCTTTTCTTTTCTTTTCTTTTCTTTTCTTTTCTTTTCTTTTCTTTTCTTTTCCTTTTTATACCAAGGATCAAATTTACAACCTCACGCTTGCCAGGCTGGTGTTTGTGCCACTGAGCTAAATTCCCAACCCTATATCATCATCTTTTAACAACAATCAAATGATGAGAACAATACAAATATGAATGGATGGAGGGACGGACAAAATGCAGTATGAACGTGCCACATTGAAATATTATCCAGTCATAAAAAAGGAGGAAATTCTGCCACATTACCATAAAGGACATGCACAGTGGTTGTAGTACAGGTTTAATTCACATATAACTGTTTTCCTTCTGGAATTTAACACAGATTGAGAAATAAGTCTCAGGTTGCAGAGGTCAGTGTTTACCTACTTTGTTTTGCCTAGTCTGCACGAGGCCCTGGGTTTGATCCTAGGCACCACAAAGTATAGTTATGCTTTATTATTCATAAAGATTGGGAATCAGAGCTTTAGATTCATGGTTTCTGTGCCTTTCCTAAAATGTTGCCTCAATGGAAATTATTTACCCAAGTCATCACACAAATGATGGGCCTCCAATCTTCCTGGGAAAAGCTCAGAATGGTAAAACTTACCACATAGTGAGATAGAATATCTCAGAAGCCAGCGAGATGCAAAATTCAAGCCTTAGAACTTTCCCAGTTGAGGGAAAGAACTTTGTCAGCTTACTGCCTGAGAAAGACAGCCTAGGATCTGCAGGAGTGACCTGCACTCACAGCTGAGCCTCAGTGTTCTGCTTAATGCTAAAATAATGTCTTATAAGACAGCCATCTCACAAGGCCATTTCTGTGACTCTTACTGACGATGACTAAATGATTTGGAATCATGTTTGAATGGTGACAAAAATAAGAACACTGTTCAGTCCACAAGGTCTCAGATGTTTCCCTTTCCCTGATGGCATGAATTGCTGCTACTTGGTGACCACTGACATTAGCACCCCTCACTCCATTCCAGCTTATCAAGAGATAAGATTTACAGAGATGCACAATTGTAGAAATCACTGTACTTCCTAGAAGCATCAAATTCAGAGCAAAGCCAGGCTTTATTTCCTCTCTCCTCCAAATCTCCCAACAGATGAGATATGATTTAAAAATACAGTGAGTAATACTTTTTAAAGAAATTATTATAGTAAAAGGCATATTGTCATTAATTTCCTTCAGAGTACTAGCCCTGGTTTCAAACATATTTATCCCATCATTCTTGTCATTTTCAGAAGGAGCTCTGAAAGTGCTTATTCTTGAGTATCTTTAGTTTCACTGTCATGTTTGCCTTGATGTCCTGAGTTGATTCAAATTGCTTACATTTCATGGTCATTTTGACTTTGAGAAAGAGCCAGAAGTCATGCATGGTGACAGATCTGGTGAAGGTGGCTGAGAGCACACTACAGTGTTTTTTTCTGAACCTGCCTTTCCATTGCACGGTACTCAGCAGCAGCATCCATTGTAGTTTTGATCATCACTTGTAAACCCATGAAAGAAGACTTCTGGAACTGCTTCAGAAAGTGGCAAGAATAATGGGACAAGTGCAATTGAAGTGAGAGGGTGTATTTTGAGAGAGATTAAGGACAATTATGCTGTCTTTTTACTGTGATTTTAAAAAATAAACATTCGCATACCTGGTCTTTTTTCATTTCTTTAAAATTTTGAGACAGTGTCTCATTAAGTTGCTAAATTGCCCAAGCTGGGCTCAAATCTTCAGTCCTCTTGCCTCAGCCTCTCAGAGTGTTGGGATTATGGACATGTGCCACCATGCCCAAGTATGTGCCCTTCTTCTTACAAAGTTATGAGTGTTAGGGTTTTTCAGGGCAATAGAGGAGCAAAAAGAAAGAAAAAGAATGCCTTTACTGAGGATGTAGAGAGGAGCGCACAACTCGTGGGGGTTGAGCTTTCCTTGTCTGACAGAAACAGAGTGGGGTACGTCATTTCAGTCTGGAAGCTGCGCTTGGCTCCATCATTGAAGAAGCACGAGAAACTGACTGGAGTTCTTTTTGTACGCGTGGGAAGAAAGAGGAAGTTGTAATCAGGATTGAAAGGGAGGAGGAGGAAGTGGTCCTCACTTTGCCCTTCCACCATGTGACACCACCGCGGTGTCCAGTAATTTATACTAGAGCAAAAACCTTTCAATGAGGACTCAATGATTCCTAAAGACCTATTTAAATCAAGTCACTTCTCAGTACTTCACCTCTAAACACCACAGTCACATTAAGTTTCCATTCTCTTATTACAGGCAGCTGAGTTAGTTAGCAATATAGACAGTCAGACAGAGCTAGGCTCTCAAAGGAGCACAGAGGACCAGATGTCTTGTGAACTTGGAGGAGACAAAAACCTCCCCTTGTGGACCAGATCTCAAGACAAAAGGCAAAACAAATGCAATCACACCCTAAGTATAAACATCAGGGATTGATGTTCTAAATAGAAAGGAAGCCAGGAGCCACCATCCTAACTCCCTCCAGGATGAGTCATTGCTCTGTAAGAATGCACACTTACTTCATGGCTCACTTCCCCATCTGTCCCTGATTTGGTCCATTTTACCTGAACAATTTAATCTTACTGGTTGACCATAGTTTTGTCCCACCTCATGTCCATCTGTCTTGCAAGTTCCCAGTTTTCCTCATCTTGGACCTGACTCACCTTGTGGTTTTACTCTATAAAAATCCTTAGAAAAGACAGAGTCTTTGGCAACCCATTCGGGACCCCTTCTGTCTCTCTCAGACAGAAGCTTTCTTTCTCACAATAAATATACTCTGCTCTTAACCTCCATTGTTTCTAAAATTTATTCTTCAATTTTAAAGGACACGAACTCATACCAGACATATAGTAAGCTGAGACTTTTATTCCCTTATATTACCCTCAATATCATTAACAAATGACTTTGTGGGTCAAACTCCGCACAAACTCAAGAAAACAATTACATCCAGATTGTAATAGCTCTTCAGCTTTCGAGGCCACTTCATCTGCTTGATGTCCCAGTGCAATTCTCTTATTGGTATCCAATCCCCTGGGAACATAAAATTAAATGTTCTAACAGAAAAGCCCTTAACAAATGGAGTTGCTGATCAAACACAGTAATGATAGAAACAGCCCCAAGGAGAATGACTGACATTTTTATCTAGAGAAAGAAGTATGTGAAGAAAGGAAATGGTAGAAGACTGTTCACAATGCTGCATTTGTTTCACCATTGCTGGTCTCTGCAATGGTATAAAAATCAGATGTGCAAAATGCTTAGGGAAAAGAGACCTTTATCCTAGTCACTAATTAAGGATTCCCTTCTATGTACAAGCACCAAGAAGGCATTTTACCCACAGGGCCTTCTTTAACACACAGAAAAAATCCTTTTAGAAGAAAATAACCTCACTACCACTTGTTTCTTAGAAAATGAGGACTCAGGGATGCTAAAGAGTTGCCCAGAGCACACAACAATCTATCTGCCTCCAACTTCTACCCACTAAACCATTGGAGTATAGCCTTTCACCATCCCCTGAAATCAAAGCTTTCCCCAGTGCTCTGGCTAACTACCTAATCACTATTTTTTGAAAAGAACTTTTTATTATGTTAACCAAACCTTAACTCTGCAATTAACTCTAACTACAAAGCAATTAAGTTGGGAGTAAGATTATTTTGAAATTTGAAGTTATTTTTGCTGACACTAGATTTTTCTCTAATTCTTATTTGCTGGTTCTAATTGTTATTTAATTAATACATTTTCTGACTCTCCCTATGTGATACTTGAGTTTGTCTCCAAGCTCGCACACCTGAGCACATCCTGTCCTCCTTGATGAAATGTCCCAACGAGGTGAGAAAAATAACTGGTTGGTTCTGTTGAGGTACTTGAAAGCAAAGTGGTCTTGATTCATTTGTTGCTTAAAAGTGAGAAAATAATAATTTCAATGCATGGAGTTTGTTAGTATAACCTATACATTATTAAATGTTCTATCTGGTTAATGATTCTAATTCGTAGTATGGAAACTGGGAATCTTAGGAGGATCACTCAAAGTCGGCTACCTTCACTGAGGGAGAATATTTAAGCAGGAACAATCTGTGAACTCAGAGCTGCATGAATTTGTTTCTGGCCAGAATCCTTTCAGTCCAGTGTGACTGTTCACAATGGCTTTGGGATCAGTTGTGTGCTCTCAAAGCCAGAAACCGATTTAATACTGATGAAGTCATAGATCTCTGTTCCAGGTGTAGGGCTAACATTTGAATAGCCATGGATTAAAATTTAAAACATGATACTTGGAATATAATAAGTTTGACAAGCACTGGCCTATCCTGCAAGTCATTGTTGTGGGGAGAAAAGGGCTTTATAAATATCTCACACATCTCTTTGATATTCTTTCTTTATCTTTCCTCTGTAGGGATTCCATGTGACTTGTTTCTTCTAAAACCAGGTCCTTTTGACAAGGTCCTTCCTTGTAAATCCTCCACTGGCCTCTAAATAGTAATGCCAGATATTGAAAATATTGCTTGGGAATATTGCTTTTAATATAGGTATATATTAAAATTTTACCTGTGAATAAAATTTTCAAATTCAAGTGTTTCTTCTATTTTTACTTGTTAGAGCTGACAGCCTTGGCCCTAACCATACAAGCAAGTGAAGGAGAAGTTTGTTCCTTCCCAAGTCACTTTTGTAGGTTGTACAGTTGTCATATATTAAAGATTCCTAATCAATCATGGGCAAAGCAAATTAAAACCCAAATTTTAACTTTTCCAAATATGAGGACTCTTTTATTACACAGAAATATTGTTGACTTTTACTTGATAGCTGTTTGGATTGGTAACAAATTTAATGAAAAATATTTGTATATTTAGAAAAACATTTCTTGATAGATTTTTTTTCAGTGGTGATAATTTTTTAAAAAATTATTGTGATGTTTAAGTGACTGGTTCCTAACAAATAGGATAAACTCTAGGCTATTTAACTACAGAGAGAGAGAGGCACAAAACAAAACAAAATGACAAACAAAAACCCGAGTTCCAAAAGTCTGGGACTTGAGCTCTTAAAGTTGAGACTTTATCACTGCTCAATTCCAAGTCCTGTATGATGTCAATCAGGGATTCCTATTTCATACACAAAATAGACATTGTTGGGGAAAAAGAAAAATTTGTGGAGGAACTCTGTTTTCAACTTTGAAATAAAAAATACTTGAAGTCATCTTTCTTGTCCTTATTATTAGAGAACTCTGAACAAACTGAAAATCAGTGACTTCTTAGAGACCTATCAGACAACTGAGGCTGTGGACAGATAAACTCCCCCAATCTGGAGAAAGACATGCAATCTAGAGAATCATATGCAAAATCTCCCACTTGGGTACAGAAACCACTGGAGGCTGGGTTTGGAATAGTTTGAAAGACTCCTTGGGGAACCCCCCTCAGGGACTATGTCACACTTTCATGAATTTTACCTCCAGAAGTTACTGCCAGTTTTCATAATGAAGATCCAAGAGTGATGTCTTGGAATTCCTGGCAGAAAGAAGAGAGAAACAGGGGCCAGACTGCTTTCCATAATGCATGCGGACTGGCATGCATGAGGCTGGCTTCCTCCTGCCTGAGAAGAGCCTCTTCCTGACTAACTCCATTCCCTCCCAGCCTCCTGTCTCACCCAAGCAGGGAGTTCGGGGAGAGGGATCAGAAGCATTGGTGAAACTCACACACCAGGCTACAGATCCAATGAAAGACTGAGACTTAGCCCTAAGATTAACACAGAACATTCCTTTCCGCACATTTTACCACTGTCCCATAGAGCTCCAGCATAATTTCAGAGGATTATGGTTAAAAGAACTACAGACACAGATTCCACCTCAGCAGGAGTACAGTGCTGTGACCACCCGCCCTTCACGTTGCCGATCAGCCCCATTTCATCTCCCTCACTTGGGACCTTAAAGAACTCAGGGTTGCCTACGTATAAAATCAGAACAAATTTTTCAAAACTGTCATTTGTCCTCAGAAACTCACTCCTCCAACTGACACAGCTGCACATCTACCCATGCCTAACTTATTTTTAAAGGTACTTTTTTGTTTCTGTCAATGTTATAACTGTGCATTGTCTAGTAGGTCAAGTAACACCACATGACTTATGAAATAAAAAAATAAAGTTGTACTAAAGTCAATTGGAGTAAAATAGAAGGAAATATAAAAGGAGTATCCTATCCATTGTTCCACTCGCTTTGCCTTAGGTTCTCCTTTCCAGGGAAAAGGATTTTAAACAGTATTAGCTCTGTCTTCTGGCATGCAATGTTAGGTTTCTAAGTAGTTGGTTAACATTGATATTCCTTCTCTTTTTCTCTTTTTTCATCCCCCTCCTCCTTTCTCTTCCCTTCCTCTCCCTTCTCTCCTTTCCCTTCTCTCTCCTCAGCCTCTTTTCCCTTTCCTTCCCTTTCCTCACCCTTCAGTACTAACTCCTTTTTGTCTCTTTCCTTTCACTCCCTCTCCTCTCCCTTAATCTCTTGGTCCTCTTCCCTGCCGCTAAAGATTCATCTCTCTGTTTCCTATTGCCTTTTATTTTGATGTTTAATTTATTTATATTTGGGGCTTCCCATATAATAATCATTCAATATTTAAGCTTGTGTGTCTGATTTGTTTCACTTAACGTGATCTTAAAGTTCATGTGTTTTTCTATGAATGATTCAAGTTTATCCTTCCTTTTGATACAGTAGTACTTCACTGTGTTTTAATATAATATTTTCTTTCTCCATCTGTTGCTAGACACGTAGATCCCTTCCAAATATAGCTCTCATGAACTGTGCTGCTATAAACATGTGAATACACGTATAATTGTAATATGAAGTCTTTAACGCTTTTTGAGATGATACCTAAAAGTGGAAAAGCTGGATCAATTACAATTACTATTTTTATTTTTGAGGAATCTCCTCAGTGATTTCCTCAGTGGCTGCACTAGTTTACATTTCATCAATGAAGAGGGTTCCTTATTCCTCTGCATCCATACCAACGTTTGTTAGTATTTGGTAGCCGTTTTTTCTGGACTAAGATGGCTTCTCAGTATTACTTTAATTTGCATCCCTCTAATGACCAGAGATGAACATTTTTTTCATGCTGTATTCATTGGCTTTTTAATGTGTCCTTTTCTGATCAAAACCTATTCATTTTTAGCTATCTACTTTTTGATTTTTTTTTTATTTTGAGGGTTTCAATTCCTTTGAGTTCTATATTCCAGATTTAGGCCTCTGTCAGTGAGTAGCTGGTAAAAAATTTTCCCATTCTGTCTGTTTTCTCTTCACTCTGTTGGTTGTTTTCTTTACTGTGCAGAAACTTTTAAATTTGATATGATCCCGCTTGTGGATTCTTGGTTTTGTTTCTTATATGTCCTGTTCAGAAATTCCTCCCTATTCCTATATCTTTAAGAGTTTTATCATTTCATATTCCAGCATACTAAGTGTTTCTGTTTTAACATTTATATCTTTGATCCAGTTTTATTTTAACTTTATAAGTGAGGAGGTGTATGGGTCTAGGTTCCAATGTCTGCAGGTAGACAGCCAGGTTTTCAAGCACCATTTATAGAAGAGGCGATATTTTCTCTAAGTTATGTTTTTGGCCCCTTTTTCAAATCCCAGATGTCTGTGTGTTTCTGAATTGTTTCTTTATCCTCTGTTCTGCTCCATTGATTTACATGTCCATTTTTGCATTAGTACCATGTTGTTTTTATTACTGTATCTTTGCACTATAGCTTAATATCTGGGATTATGATGCCTCTTGCTTTGTGCTTGTTGCCCAGGTTTACTTTTGTTATTCTGGGTCTTTTCTGGTTTCATATGAATTTTAGGACTATTTTTTCTACTTCTGTGAAAGATTCTGTTGATATTTTCATTGTGAGTGCTTTAAATCTGTGTATCAGTTCGAAGTATGCTCTGTGACACTATTTTTTTTCTTTTTTGGCTTTTTGAGACAGGTTGTTACTATATAGTTCAAGCTGGCCTTGTGCTCACTTCATAGTCCAGGCTGGTATCAAAATTGCAACAATCCTCCTGTCTCAGCCTCCCAAGTGTTGAGATTACAGGCATACACCAACCATCCCTGCCTAACACTATTTTCTATAATGAATAATTTCCCACATTATTGTATCATTTTGGTAGGAACTGGATGAAGCAGAAGACTCAATACCATACTAGTCTAGCAATTGAGAAGGAGCTCTCATATTCCTTTTGCCAGTGTTTGCCTGGTGGCCTTCACAAATGCATAAATCAGACCCTGTTCCTAACTCCCTGTGGACTTTCCTACTATGTGACATGTTTTGTTTATGCTCCAGATGTTCACACATGGAAGTCAACTTTAACATCTTCATGTTTTTCCAGATCTTTTTCCATGGGACAGTTATAGACTCAGCCTCTGTTTTGAGTAGGTTTTGGTTCAGAATTCAAGTCCTTGCCTGATATCCATAGGAAGCATTGACTTGTTGGTGAGTGGAGGCCTTTGCCTCTCCAAATCAGTCCCATGTAATTTTAGTAGGTAGATAATGTGATGTGATCTGAGCAGAAGTCTGGACTGGAACTTTTATAGTCAATTAAGGGTGGCAGAGGGATGTTTGGGCTCCCTTCTTCTCAGATTGACAATGTGTGAGCTGCACAATTTCAGGAGCCAAAAATTTTGAAGTCAGGCTCTACCTACTTCTCTCACTACAACTTCTAGAAGTCTAAATGCTGTCCTAGAAAGGCTCTCAGAGGATCGATCAGTTGGCCATGATGAAAAGAGACTCATGAAGGACTTTTTTGAAACTAAGGGTTTTATGGCATGGACTGAATGTTTTTCAGAAGTTCAGGTAATAGGTAACTTGCATTCAATGTTATCTTAACCATTTTCTTTTACTATAACAAAACACTTGAGACCCAATAATTCATAGAGAATTGAGGTTTATTTAGCTAAGAATTCTGGAGGCTGGAAAGTCTAAGAACACTGGCATCTGAACATTTGTCATGGAACTTCTTGCATCATAGAACAGCATGGGACATCACATGGTGAGACAGAAGTGTGCCAACTAGAGTCTGTCTTCATTTTTTAATTTAAAGCCACTAATCTCACCATGGAGGATCCCTTATAACCAATTATTATCCCAATTACCTCCCAAAGACCCCATCTCCAAATACCATGAACACTCACTTTGGGGATTGAGTTTCTCTTACATGAATTTTGGGGGACACGTTCAAACCCTAGCATTCATCATCCTCTTTATGGTTTCTTTGGGTCCCACACAGACATAGAGTCTCATTTAATTATTATACTCTAAATGCTTTAAGATAGATGCTTTTCCACTTCATAGATAAGAATTGAAATAAATACAAAAGACATTGTTATACAGATATGCATGTATCCAGCAAATAGCTGCAGAGTGAAAGAATGAGTGAATAAAGTGAATTTCTTAAGGCTTTACAACAGCTGAGGGTAGAAAGTGCTTTCTGAAGTCAGTGCCTCTTCCCCATGGACCCTCCACACCTCTGAAGCATTTTTTTTCAATTCATCAGGTTCTGTGAATCCAATCTTAAGACCAATATCTTTCAAAAAGGGCATCGTGGTTCATCTACAAAACCAACAGTGTTGTTCACTCAGACATTATTGATTATGGACAATCATGTGCCTTCAGTTGAATAAGGTACCATTCCTGTCCTCAGCGAGTCCCCTCTTTGTCAAGACAGACATATCCAACAGGCAAAACATGGTACCAGAGACCCCATGACAAGTGAGTGCACAGTGTAGAAATCAACCATCCGGGTTGTCCTGGGAGAGTCCTGTTTTTACTGCTAAGAACTGTGCGTACCCCATGTCCCAGAGTAGAGAGGAACCCTTGTTGCAGGAAAACCAAGATAATTGGTGGTTTTGGTATACAGATTTACCACGTGGAATAAAATAAGAATTTGTTCAAGAGAAATGACCCACAGTGAAAACACAACCAACAGGTGTGATACTGTGCAGTGCACCAAGCTCTTTCCTTTCCATCACCTTAATGTTCACAGAAATCCTGTGTGTTAGGCTGTGGTGGCATCCAGTGATAACCAAGGATGAAAAGCATCTATTGATGAGTTCCATGGGAAAGTACCAAGTTCATGTTATTTAGGAAGAAAGAAAAACCACTAAGGGCAAAGGTAGTAGAGGCATGTGCGGATTTAGAGCACTGGGGCAGAGATGCCCACCACCCAACAGAAGCAGGAGCAGGAATGTGACGGGGGGAAGGGCAGTGTGACCTCCTCAGCCAGTCCAGTCCATATGGTATCATAAAAAGACACCTTCTTGGCATTCAGGCATCAACATATCCCAGGGAGAGTCTTCCTGATTCCTCTTGATCTTAACGAGTTACTTATGTCTTGAACTTTGGAATCTTCTGTTATGCAAGAGGGTTAATGAGTCCCATAAATTTTGCCAAGATTAAATGACATAAATCCAGACAGTACACAGTAGGAGTGATTGCTTTTGAAAAGAACGTGAGAAATATTCATTCCATTTCTAATTTCTTGAATTTTCCTCTTTGTGACAAGCAGCAGAATTTCAATTTAAACCAACTAAAACGTGTAAGTAGGTCCATGGACAAGTTCTCAACCCTGGGCTGTGCTTGTGTCCCTGTATACTTGGGTATAGCTGGGACATATGCTTTTTTCTCTTTGTGACATAGGAAGTGCAGATGATTCATCCTCAAACTAGGATACTTAAGGAGAAAAAACATTAGGTCAGGACAGCAGGCATAAAACAGCTTGAATCATTCTACCTGGAATATAAGGTGAATTGCCTCATACCTGCTGTGCAGCACATCTGGGAAACTTTACCTGTCCTGAATCTATAATTGAGATAGTGATTTTGGTAGAGTGCCTTTCAAATATTTATTTTATTTTATAGAGAATAAAATAAAGATAAAACAGATTTTCCAAACAAGATAATAGGAGAGTAACAATAATTAATACATTGAGTATTGTTATCTTCATAGTAGTTACTCAGAGTACAAGATTAGGCAGGAGATATTGCCCAAACAATGTTAGTGAAAACCTTTGTTTTCAGTGAACTAAGAGATGATAGCTGTTAAATATCTTAACTATCATGTATATGTACATATATACATATATATATGTGTGTGTGTGAATGTACATATGTATTTTTTTCATTTTCCCTTCCGTCCTCTCTCTTTCCCCCCACCACAGTTTATCTTTTCTTTTGAACAGCTTCTTCCCAATTCCCAATAATGATTGTACATTTTGGATCGTACTCATTCAGTTTCTCACATTAGTGAGACAATATGACATTTACACATTGGGTCTGATTCATTTCACTTATGAGTATGGTCTTGAGTTGCATTGATTTACCCTATAAAAGTCTCCACCTGGCTTCCTGACTCTAGTTCCTGATGATCGTACCCCCTCACCTCCCGTGACTCCTACAAACTCCAGTACTGCTTGGCTTTGAGTAGCCTACAGCCCAGGAATACAGCCTCAGGCCTCTTGCCAGTGGGCACAGCTCCAGTGATCATGCCTTGGACACCTTTGGACCAAAGGGACACAGCCACAGATTTGCAGATAAAATGGTTAGCATCCTTTTTACAATACAGGGGTGGCTCCTCCAGAGACCTCTCACTCTTTTTTTCTGCCCCTCTTACCCACAGATGACCACACTTCAGTGGAGGTTTGACTCTACACTATCTGTAGTTTGAAACACACTGATGTCATTAACCTCGTTTGGCCTCAGTCCTACTCGGCATAATGAAAATTGTCACTAGGTAAAATTTTAAAGCACATAAGGAGAAATTGATGCCATTTTATTTTATTTCTATTGCTATCATTATGACATAATGCATCAGTGGATCTGAAGTGTTCAGAGCAATTCCTGCTACACTGGTGACAGATATTTGATCTCCTTCTTCAACAGTTATCCATGCTCTGAATCTCTACTGCCCGCCACACAGCCCCTTCTAGTTTTGTTCCCCCATTTGTTCCAGTTAACTGGAATCAGAATGGGTATTTCCAAGCTCATACTGTTTTTTCTTTAGCATGTGGACTAGTGAATTCCTTAAAATGCCTGCTAGGAAAGCTGGCTGTGAACTGAAGAGCGAATAACAAACAAGTTCTCCAAGAGGGAATCCCAAGATCTGTTGTTCTGTGTGGCTCTGAAAGCTGTCTATGTGGATTCTAACACATTTAATGGGTCTTGGCTCATTAATCCAGCCCTAACTTTCTACAGATTCTTTTTCCCTGCTGGTCTTGACTCTCCTGCCAATTTTTCTTTCTCTCCTCTGATACAATAATGGCAATAACTAGCATTTTTCTTTCTTTTTTGCCATACACTAGACTAAATGATTTACATGATCATTACAACCATACAAGATATATTCTTCATTAGACCATTTTTGCTGCATGGAAACTAAGAATAGAGAAGCAACATAGCTTGGTAAATTCTGATATCTCTAGGATTTAATCCTAGAGTCAAAATTATTATATTATTGTACATTGACATATTATACATATTTTAGCATACAGTTTGATATAATAATATATATTCAATGTGCAATGATTAAATCAAGATAATTAACTCATTCATCACCCATTATCTATGGTAAATACCTGTCTTTTATAGAGAACAATATTTAAAATTTACTGTCTTAGTATGCTTAAAATATGTAATAGGTTGTTATTGACTATAGTCACCAAGGTGTGGAATACATCTCAACATAATTCTTCCTATATGACTGAAACTTTTTTTGTAGATAAAATGGGCATAATCACACACTGGTTAAAAATCATCTAGCCTGTATTCATGGAAAAAATTAAGGAGAACTTCTCAAGTGTGGGAAAAGAAAATGACATTCGGTTGTGTGAGGCATACAGAACCCCAGCCACCTACAACCAAAACAGATCTACACCCAGACATATAATAATCAAGATGCCAGAAATTCAGTATAAAAAAAGAATATTAAAAGCCATCAGAGAAAAGAAACATTACCTATAAAGGTAAGCCCATCAGAATCACGGCTGACTTCTTGACACAGACCATCAGATCAAGAGGAGCTTGGAGTGAAGTAGTCCAAGCCCTGAAAGAGAATAACCTCCATCCCAGATTGATGTATCCTGCAAAATTGTCACTAGCAATTAATGGAGAAACAAGATACTTCCATGACAAAGAGGAACTGGGTGAGTTTGTGACCACCAATCCAACCCTGTAGAGAATACTGAAGGACATTCTAGAGAGAGAGAGAGAAAAAAAATACCAGGATTTTAGGAACAGTGGCAGAAAGGCCTCAATGAGTGGGGCAGGCAATAGAATGAAGAAGAAAAGTAGACAAAAAAAAGGCAGGAGAACAGCATGGCAGAAATCAGGCAGAGAAGGATAACTAGAAACTCTAACATAGATAGCCTTGATACACTATATTGTTAATAGTGCACCAGGATTTAAAACACACATTACTCACACTACTCTGATTAGATGTATTATATTCTGTTCCAGTCATTCTACCTGTACTAGATTTGAGGGCACAGACAGTAATTCAGAAAATAACAGGATATATATGGTAATCATCCTTAATTTCCTATAAACTTAATCTATAGATCTGTAAAACCTACACTGTTTTACCATGATTGATCATAATCAAATCTGGTTTGTTGGATCGCGGTTTTGTATTGATAGATTTTATTCAAAGCTGTTATGATTGATAGCATCAAGTCTGAGAGTAAAGGAAACTGCACATAAGATGACAAGTTCCACTAAAATATCCACTATGGTTTGATTATTATCTGCCTTTGAAGTTTTATACTGTCTACAATGTTTTATTTTTGCTAATATTATAATTTACTGCTTTACTCAATTATACTGCTATATTCAATTATGCCTGATCATTTAGACATTCTATTGAAGATAAAAAGAAAAAACACAGTAATCATTGTAGATCACCTTGTACTATGGATTTATAGGACTTTTTGGTTTCATGTTTTTATAGGAATTTGTTTTGTTTTATCTTGCTAAGTTTTGTTTTTCCCTCTAATACAGAAAGTATAGAAATACATGCAGAGATTCATGCATGCGTAGCTGTTTACACTCTCACTGTTTGACTATATACTTTGTATGCTTTAATTTTGTAACTTGAGCAACTATTTCTAAGAGGACAATATGTAATTTATCAATCAGTGATTTCTTATTGTTTATCTTTTTTTTTTTTTGGAATTCTGTATTACCTCTACCCTTTACATGCTTTTGTTCCTCTTTAAATTAAAAAAATGAGTCTTCAAATCCTCAGACATGATATTTATTTAGGTATTATTTACTTTATCTCAGTAAAATTTTAAAGCTTTAAGTTTATAGAAATACATGTAGAGAATCACGCATGTGTAGCTGTTTACAGTCTCACTGTCTGAATACCTACTTTATATGCCTGAATTTTGTAACTTGAACAACTATTTCTAAGAGGAAAATATGTAATTTATCAATTAGTGATTTCTTATTGTTTATCTTTTTTTAAAATTCCGTATTATCTCTACCCTTTACATGTTTTTTTTTTCTCTTTAAATAAAAAAAAATCATCTAGCCTGCTAGCAGTTTGGGCTATTAGAAAAAAACACTGCTGCCAATATTTGTGCACAACATTTTGTGGGAACATAAACTTCCATTTCTCTGAGGTACATATGCAAGGATCCAATTGCTGCACTGTCTGGTAATGGTATATTTAGTTTAGTTTTTCATGGGGGTGGGGGCTAGGGATCAAACCAGGACCTTGTGCATGTTAGATACATGCTCTATCTTTGAGCTGTACCCCAAGCTCCACATGGTTGCTTTTATGAAAAACCACCAAATTGTTTCCCAGAGTGATGGTACTATTTTATATTCTTGCCAGCAGTGCATGGATGAGCCTGTTTCTTTACAACCCTGTGCTGTTTGGTGTTAGCACTATTCTTTATTTCAGCCACGCTATTAGGAATATGGTAATAATCTCATTGTGGTTCTAATTTGTATTTTCCTCATGATTTGATTCTATACCAAATAATAATATTGAACAATAAAAAAGAATTGCTTCTATAAAGAATTATATATAATAAAAAAGAAATATCTGTACCTATCCATCTTCTATGTCCATTTATATTCATCTAGAGAACTATAACACAATAATATTGTTGAAATGCCAAAACAACAAAAACAGGGAGAAAATTAGGAATTTCCAGGAGTTAAGAAGAGAGAAAAATAGTGGATATGTACATAAAAAGACAAAATGGGGCTCCTTGCAGTGATGAAGCTATTCTGTTTCTTGGTTTTGGAGATGAATACATTCACTTATGCTTGCAATAAATTGTATGGAATTAAACACACCCAAATGAGTACAACCAAAACTGAAAAATCTAAAAAATATGGTCAACAATGGACTTACCCTCTGAATTTGATTGGGTTCTCATCCAACTCAGTTTGTCAGCAAATTATGGAAAAATCCAGTTCATGAACTGAGATACCAGTGTACAAGTATTGCAAAATTAAAAATTTATTGAAAATCAGAATAATCATCCTTACAACAACAGAACCAAGTTTAAATGTAAGAGTCAAGGAAATGGCATACATAGAAGTGTTGAGCTTAGGGTCTTCCAGGAGATTTAGTAACTGGAGAGCTGAGCTCTGGTTAATGCTGTTTCACATAACATTTGGTGGAAATGAAAAGAAAAATCTGGCCACAACTAAAATGAGAGGTAAGGAGATACAAAGGTACAGTGAAAGGTCTGCCTGCCTGTTCAAAAGAGACACATGGTGTATTTGATTAAATACATATGCATATATATGTAAAATTAGACATTATGTTAATGCAAAGGAATAAATTAAACAACTGTTGTTAATTAGCGGCCTACTGCTGTTCTCCATGGATGTCAGTTTCTGCTTCAAATCCTTCTAAATGTTTAGCTGTCTCTGAGCTGTGGAGTAATTTAAATTTATGTGTAGACTTTAGGAATTTTGATGAATACCTTTAAACAACCCAGTTCCATAAAATCATAGTGAGAGCCAGACAAAGAGAAACATGTAGAGTTGATTGCTGTGGGTGGTAATTGTGGCAGATTTTTGTGTGTGTCCCTTGTTTGGCACGCCCTTTCATGTGTTTAGTTTGCCTTTTCAACTCAACCATCCTCCACTCCTTCTTCCCCTCTGGCCACTTGACTTCTTTAATAGGCTCCTTGATTGTAAGAGGAAGCAGGAAAACTTTTTATTATTTCCTGGGTTTTCTAGGAGGCATAGCATTTCAAAAGAATCTGCCAGTGCCCCGGGCTAGTTTTCATGAAGTCAGCAGAGCAAGCTTTTAGTCCAATATATCTTTCCCACAAGAACAAAAAGTCAGCTGCTCAGAAAGCAAACTAAGAAAGACAGTGGTACTTAGACAATGTCCTGACTCCAAGCTGAGTAGGGATCACGTAGGCCAAGCTCCTCTCTTCCATCTCTCCGCCTTGAGCTTGACTGTGAGTCTGACTTCATAAATGTACAACCGGGAAGCCCATCAGAGGGCCGTGCATGTGCTGTATGCTCTGCTGTCATTGTCTTGAAATCTTAGAATTTTATTAACTCTGAACCTGTGTTTCACAAGAGATGGACAGTGAGACAATGGAGCATCCCTGTGAGAACACTAGAAATGTTCAATGTGCCTGTCTGCATTTGCCTGCTGGGATACTCCCAGGGAGCATTGCAAAGGAGCCTACACAGTCTCCTGAACATCATCACCTTGATCTTGCTTTGTCCATTGCTAGGTAGAGGAATAGAAAACAAGGAGCTAAAAGTCATTAAGTCCAAAGCAGAGAGTGCTGTAAGAACATGTAGTTCTTAAGAAATACCACAATCACTTTGAGCCAGATTTACACAGTGTTTTCACCATATCAGTAAGAATCAGATATGCATATGTAAGTCCTGACATATGACTTATTCAATTTGGTGATTCAGAATGAGTTAAATGGTGTTAGCTTTGTATTTGAAGTTGGCATTGCACAAAATAAAATGAATAATAGCCCTCCTGATACTTTAGAATTCTATTTATTTATTTATGTTATTTAGAAATTAACTAAATAGTAAATAACAGCCATCATGACTAGTCAATAGATGGACTATGAAGGAAAAAAAAGCTTGTGTTTTGTTATTTTGTGCATTTGTCCTTATTTGAATAACACCCTTACTTTTTCATCTCACACTGAGCACTGACAACTTTACAGCTGGCCCAAATGACTTGCAGAACTGTTCAGTCTCCTGCTGAATAAAGAAGGACACTCAACAACTCTTCTTATTTTGGGTGCTGGGTCTAAGAAGCTAAGTTTTGATAGTCACTTTGCTCAGCATTGTTCACTGTTGGCTACCCCAAACACTTGGAGAAATTTACTGTATTCGGAAGGGAAATTATGCTCCTAAATTTATAAGGTGATACAAACCCATAGAAAAGTTGTCCCTTGGAATCCATGCAGACTTGGTTCCCAAAATTAACAGATACCAAAATCTGTATGTGCTCATATATCTTATATAATATGGTGTAGTATTTGCATATAGCCTGTCGGCATCATCCTATATACTTCCAGTCATCTTTAGGTTACTTATAATGCCCAATAAAATGTAAAAATATGTAAATGCTTAGGGAGTGGTCACAGGAAAACAAAATACCTACATGTTCAGTACAGATGCAATGGCACACAGAAACACTGAAATTACATCCAGGATTTGGAGACAGATATATTTATGTTGATGGGCATTGATTACAATCATTTCTAGAATATCATACCCTGATCTCAGTGGTCTAGGGCATATATTATATAGGCAAAAAGGAAGTACAGAATTTTCTTGTCAATTAGGGATTGGTTTATACAATATGCATTGTAGTGACCAGCTAAGCATCACAGTGATCAGTCATTTCTTAAAAGACCAGAAGCAACCAGATCTGGCACAAAACCTATTACCTGTGCAGCTAAGAAACTAAAATATATTGACTGGGATTGCAGGGGGAGCATTTTCTGTTACACAGACATATTTCTTTTTTATTTTGCTGTTGTTTTGGGCTGGGCATTGAAGCTAGGATATTGCACATATGAGCAAGCAGGCCTGTTGAATACTTTTAATAGTCAGTTGAATTTTGAGTTGCCCACTGTATACAGTGAGTGTGTGTATACCAGAGAGAGAGAGAGAGAGAGAGAGAAAGAGAGAATCAGTTTCAGTAGAGACTGATATATAAACAGAAATGGGAGAATACTAACTTACAATGAGAAAGGGAGTTGGCACAAGAACTAAAAGTTGTATCCTTATTTTCTGAGTAATTCTCATGTAAAAGGAGACAAGATAAACAAAGAAGTTACTCTGATCTTTTAGAGCTCCTAGTTGCAGACCACAGACCTTGCCTCCAGCCTGTTTAAGAAGAACAGAGTTTATAATAGAGTAGTGCTTGTTTACAGAGAATTTATGGAGCTTAGCCAGCTAATAATCAAGTCTACTGCATTTTTCTTTGAACATAATCTAAACTACCTTTATAAAACCCTGTTATACTGAAGTGTGGTAACGTGACTGAGTTCCAGTCAATGAGTGTGTGCAGTTGTGATGCGTTCCACTCCTTCCTGGTTCATGAAAACTATCCAAGTGCAGAGCTCTGTGTTCTTCACCTTAATTAGCTCCCAGAAGACAACCATGGTAACCTGAGGTGCCATGTGTCAAGGATAAAAGATCACTGATCAGAAACCTTCACTGTTAAATCTAAAAAAAAAATCTCTTGTATTATTAAGTCATCAAGAAACTTCAGTGCATATGTATTACAGTGGCTAGCATTTACAGTAATTAAAACAGAATTTCTAGAGGCATCAGAAAAGCATATTTTGAGGCTGTAGGGTCAGACACAGTGCAACCAGAATGTAGACTCAATGACACCATTAGATAATACTAAAAGAAATCCTCTACCACTGTCTGGTACTGTTTAGACATGAGAGTTGATCAAGAACCTCCATCATCATCACTCTGGAAAATCCAAACTCTTCTACCACCAAGCTTACAATGAAGTCTGCCTTGCTGGGCTTTCACTAGCCTCTTACTTTTATCTTCCAAGTCTTGAATGAGTAAATCCTCCTGGTGGTCCCAGGCTATTGACAAAATCTTCACTACAGAGGAGTCTGGGAAGTATAATTTATAGCAACCTTGCCTGCCTGATAAAGGAATGTATACAGAGGGCACTGAAAGAATCAATCTGCAGAATCTTCCATGCTGAGCAGGCTGGACCAGAGGAAGGGGAATCAGATGATGGCATAGTCAGGGGCTTCAAGTTGTTTCTTGACCTCACAGCAACCTGACCGAGGGATCAGTGGCTCAGGCCTCCCTCACTCCTAACCATTCAGGGCATCCCCATTTTTATGTGCCAGGGCTGAAAGCTGACTAGCTATCCTTCTTATTTCCAGTTAGTCTACATTTTTATCCTTGTTTCCTGGTCTTTGAGACACTCTCTTTTTATGCGATTTATGGGGCAGTTCTGGAGAAGGTAGAATTGTATTTACCTTGCTTCTGGTTCCTACTAGATTTTTAGATTTCACTAATGATCCTCATATATAAAAGAATACACTTCAGAAAGTGGTGGTTGGGGATGGAGATGGGATCTTCACTTTCAGGAAAATTTTTTCTTCTCTATTCTCACCTACTAAGAGCTGCAAAATCACAACTCTCTCAGGAAGACAAGGCAGCAGTCATTTTAATTTGTTTCTGGGGCTGTATGATTGACAACAATGATGAATAATAAATGAATTAACTCACATAGAGGTCCCACAAGAGAGCGTGGCACATAAGAAGTGTCATATGGATCACAGCTGCTGTGATAAGGATCTGATGGACAAACCGAACTAACTGCACTAACTACTCTGCAGTTTTATTTTAAAATGTAGTTTTGCTGACAATTATCACCCTTTCCTAAATCTTCTTTCTCTTCCCTACCCACAATAAATTCACGAAGTTTTGTGCAAGGTGTAATACGGCTTTTCATTTTCTAGTTTGCTCATATTTCTTACCTGGAACACACTTCTGACTTTGTGATGATGGCTGGTAGTTAATTTGAATCAAAAATGAGGAGGTGACGGAAAACTTTTTAAAATGATCCTGTTTCCTGGAGTAGTGTTAGAGAAGTAGTTGCATATGAGTCCAAATCATCAAGCTGGTGAAGTCTGAGAAGAACATAAGGAGGTCAAAGACAGAAGGATGTATGGGACACTGCTCAGAGAAGTTGGATGGTGATGCCACGGATGGGCAGAAGTGGAAGCCAGTGCATGAGCTCATGGTTGTGCCCTTAGTCTGTGGCACACACGTGCTAATTTCAAGCTACAGAATTGTTCCATGTACTAACAAAGCCAGCAAGGCCATACATCCTGTGTAGGACTTGGAGCTCTGCAAGTGCACAGATAATAGATAAAAGAAGGTTTCTGGAATGTTCTTTTTCCCTGTGGAGCTTAGGTTCCCTTCTATCTGTCAAGGTTATTGGAGGGTTAATTGAGATAATCAGAGTAAAAGTGCTAGCATAGTACCTAACATGTAATAGGCTTCCGAAGAATGTTATGCAAATTGAAATTTGGGTTTTATTTAGAAGAAAAGACATTCTATTGAAAGGAAAATTGCTTTTCTTAAATTTTCCTTGTAGCAGGAATAGTACATATGGTAGAGAAGCAAAAGATGAAAAACTACAAATAGTTCCATCTCTAGCTTTTGAATCCCAAAGTGAACTCTGTAATTGGCCTTCTTTCAGCCCTTTTGAGGACTGAAAGCCTTTGCATATAGACAGAGATGAGGATGCCCAACCTCTTCCTTTATGGGCTCTGATTTATCATTCACTGCTGCAGGATACATCTGCTCAGGGAGTTCTTTGAGGGCATGACAGAAAGGCACCTCCTTTGAATTCAGCAGATTTTGCAGCTGCTCAGATCTCCAAGAGAAATGACTGCAAGACGGCTGAGTATGATAATGGGCTGGCAGTCCATCTATCGCCGTACAGAGAACCTTGTGGGTGTGCTTAACCAAGAGTCTATCGCCCACACCACTCCCACCATTCTAGCACACAGGGATAACTGGAGCAAGCCATCTGGACCCTTGCTAAGTTATTGTTATGTGCTAAACTTTGTCTTCCCAAATTCCTGGGTTGCAGCTCCAATTCAAAGTACCCTCAGAATGCAACTGCCTTTGGAGAAAGGGTCTTCACAAAGACAATTAAGTCAAAATGAGGTCATTTTGGGTGGAATTTAATCCAACATGACTGGGGTCCTTAAGGGAAGAGTACATTAGAGCTAGATATTTTTCCAGTGAGAAAAGGACTATCTACAAGCCAGACAGACAGAGGCCTTAGAAAAACCAATCTTTCAGCCTCTGATCTCAGTCTCCCAGTCACCTGAATGATAAATTTCTGTTGTTTAAGCAGTTAATCTGTAGTACTCAGAGTATACTTATCGAATTTCAAATCCTAGTAGACCAAGCTCCCACTCCCCTTTTCCACAGCACTAATGAAACCATGAGTGAGAAGTGCTCGTGAGATTCTTGCAGGAACTAGGTTAATATTACAGTAACAACCATTCTGGAGAGCTTCTGCCCCTGTGTCCTCGTGTTAATTCTCACGTGAAGTAGGGGCTATACCAGTTCACTTCCTATTGCTCTGGCTAAGAGACTGAGGTTGAACCTCTGCCTCAACAAAGAAAAGATAGATCTCAGTCTGGCTCCCAGCTTTTACCTGCTGGTTCTACTGCTTCTGGAACGATGGGGTTTGGGAGTGGAATATTTGACCAAGTCTTTCCTGCTCCATTATCACTTCCAGTAGAATCTCTTCAATCCTAAAACCCTCTGGGACATCTCCTTTTATCTCAAAATGAGTTGGAAAATTTCAAAGTCTGTTTAGTTTTAACACTGAATGTAAAAGCATCAAGGGAGCTTGCTTCTAGGTAGTTCCATGACATCAAATGGAAACACAGGGACTCAGTTCACAAAATCGGGACATTTGAGCCCTATAGGGAGACATGAATGCTTCTGATTTCAGGGCTGTTTCTCATGCAACACAATGATGTGCAACTCTGTGTTGCCAACAATTGAACAGGCAAATTCCTACACTTTTAGTCACTAAGCCTCCTGTGCAACCTACTATATCCAGGAAGATGCAACCTTTCTGAAAGGAAGGGGCTATGGGCTTTGTTCTTCAGTGGCATATGACATAAATCTTTTGTTTCTCTTGCTGACTTTCTACCTCCATTCATTCACATACACACACGCAGGCACGCACACACACACACATGCACAATTCCTATTGTTCTAGTTCAGTCCATACCATACCTCACTTGGCATTTGTGTGTTCAGTACAATAGTCTTCCAAAAGGTTCACTTCACCTCTCCTATGTGTCTTTCATATTGCTCTGAAAATAAGAAAGAGCCAGGAGGACTGTGAGTTTGGGACGATAAGGGACTCTGTCCTCTTTACTCTTGCATTTTCAGCAGTTACAGCTATGCCTGACATATAGTATACTTAATAAATATTTGCTATATAAATTAATAAATTATCAAGTTAAAACTTTTCTCCAACTAAGACTTTTTCCATATTATGCTTAATTTGTTACTTGGGCACCTGATATTCATACTAGGTCAGTCATAAAATCTGTATAAATTTATGAAGGCAACTAAAACATACACTCTTTGCAATAAAATGTATGGTTTTACTTGATTTTCCTGAGTGGAAATTGGAATTCCTCTGTTTTCAACATTGAGATTTGCAACAAGTCATTTTTAAGATTTTCAGGGCTGAGCTAAGGATCAAGCCCCTGCGCTGAATGCTATCCAATGCATTGTGCAGGAACATAGGGGCCTTCAGTGTTCCTCTGTCACTGAACGCTTCAGGTAAGAAAAGAAAAACTCAATAGCAATAAGTATTTGTCAAAGATTTAACAAGCACCTTGTGGCATACTAAAAAAGCCTGTGTATAAATCCAGCCATGTTAAGATTGGCATTATTGTCTCCAGTTTGCAGGTTAGAAGGAGGCTCAGAGAGGAGACATGACTTGTTCAAGGTCACCAAGACTGTAAGTGACTAGCTGGGCTCCCCTTACACAACCACAGCCATGTGTGTCTAACTCTGGGACCTGCCCTCGATGCCACCTCATGCATAAATCACAGGATGCCCATTGGGCATTTGCTCTGGTGCTATTTGCATCCAAGACTTTTGACTGATGCCTTAGTTTCTACCACATCAGGAGGATGCTTTGGAAGTCACACTGAGGGTCAGTGCAAAAACTTTCAATGGCAAGGGATTTCTTCTCTTGAAGGAGACACAAGTAATTATGAGCAATGCAGTTTTTTAAAAAACAATTAATTTAAATAGAGAGTTTGGTAGAGTACAGCTGAAGTCATTATTCCTGGGTTTTCTTAGATAAGTTGAAAGGCTGCCTGTCTTGGGCGATTTGAATTTGGTTTGCTATATGCAAATGGACCTGTCAGCTAGATTTGCAAGGCTATGTGCAATCCTCCATGACTTCTTCTTCTTCTTTTTTTTTTTTTTTTTTTTGCAGTACCGGGGATTGAACTCATGACCTTGTGCTTGCCAGGCAGGCGCTTATGCCACTGAGCTAAATCCCCAGCCCCCATGACTTCATTTGACATTGCATGCATCATATTGTTATGGGATTATCTCCTTTATCTTCCTTTCCTGTTGGAACATGAGTTCTTCAAGGGTAACAAAAAATTCTAATTCAGTCCAATACTGAGATGTGATGTGGTATCAAGCTTAATAGTCAGTGTCGTGGTATGAGACAACAAACCATTAAAGCCTTTTTTTCTGATTTATAAACCTGGTGATCTTGGGCATGTTCCTAAATCACTTCTTGTCAGTGCTAGTCCTTCGTCTGCAAAGAAAATAAGCAACGATGGCCACTTAGTTCTCCTTGGGCTGGAACTAGAGTTGAGCATCCTGTATGGAGTCAGTACCCAGAGTGGATAAGAGGCCTATGGCCTTCTGCTGTGCCTGTGTCAGTCTTTGACAGACACTGACCTGGCCTGATACTCCTTGACATCATGAGGTCCCCTAGCAATGTGTCTCACTGCCATCACCTCCCTGGAGGGAACCAACCAAAGCACAACCCAGGCAGCCCCTCATACCCACAATTCCTCTCTTTCAGCATCTGAATAACAGCTGAAAAAGGAACCCTTAGCAAGATGTACCACCAACTTCAGGTTTGTTTCTGCCACATGTGCTGTGTAATCTTAGCTTGGATGATTTCTGCAGTATACAAGTCAACCTGAATTAGGGTCTTGTTATCAAAGTTTTTGACATTTCTGAGATCCACAGGCTCCTTAATGTTTAAGAATTTGGGTGCCACCAGGCAGTAGAGAAGATACCTGACAGGTTGTACAAGATATTAGAACTTGCCAGTGCCTCAGGATCCTTTGGGAACTCTGAGGAGAGCTCCCAAATAACGAGTGCTAAAACTTTGATCAGAATGAAAGGGCTCAAAGCTTATATTCAGAGGGCTGGAGGCCTAGGCCCCACACTGGGAAAACTACTGCTAGAAAAAGTATGAACTTTAGAAAACATACTCCAGAAGAGTATTCCCATAATACTCCCATAATGCCTGGACCTTTTCAGGGCAGATCTGTAAGTGTAAATGTAGACATTACCCAGCCCACAATTTCGGCTCCCTTATGAATGCCCATCAGCAAGTCTCCCTGAAGAGGCTCCACAGCCTTTAACTATTCAAAGCAGCCAGGAAGATTTGAGTTCTTGACAGTTTCCCCCACCTCACATGATAATAAGGTAGGTCACATTTCAGATTTAACCCAGTTGACATTTTAATTCTTCTAATGTACTTTTTGATGTGTGCAGTTGAGTACAGTGTAGGTACATGCTGCTATTTATATAGTCCTGCCAAGTGACTGCTTCAGTGTTAGCTCTGCTCACTGAGGAGCCTCTAAGATCCTCAGAACTTCAAGTTCTCCACTTTCAAGTATTTATTTTTTTCAAAACTTTGAGAAAAAGGAGAATGATGGTTTTCTTGTGGCAAAGAGATAGTGTTGTTCCCAATTAAAAATCCTGAATTTGGAGAGGAAAAACCTGTTGCATATCGGCTTGCCCTTCTACTGGATGCAGAGTGAAGAAATGTGTGCAGTGTTGTTAACCTGGAGGCAGACCCAGGCCAAGCTGCAGAGAAGTCCTTACTTGCTGATATTATTGTCACTGCCGTCATCATGGTCATCATTTTGCTGTCATCACACTCATCATCTCACCATCATCATTTTCCCGGCCCTTCTGATTACTACCCAACACCCTTGGGAAGGTGTTTTTTCTGTGCGGAATTCATTTTGCTTTTTGTGAAAACTGGATTATAGTCTCTTTCTTGAGCCCTCCAGGAAGATTAAGGGAGGCAGAACCAGTCCTCAGTAATGTTTTGGTCCTGTAGCGTACCCAATTCTCTTTCCTTACCCTTCCTTTCCATGATTTGTTTGCTTTATTATCTTTGCTTACTTCTCAGTCTTCATATCAGTTAATTCTTCCAGCCATACTGCGGGGGCTGTCTGTCTTCCAGAGCCCCGTGCCACCCTGTTAGGGATCCTGACTGAGAAGCAAGAACATAGTGATGGGAGTCCACTTGCATCACAGACTCACCATGCAGCCGGGGACAACAGACTAAGATTTGCCTCATCTTCAGCACAGGACTAGTGTACCAGAGGGTATTTTTCAAAGTGTGCCAGAGAACAGCAGTGTCAGAAGCATCTGGTGTGCTCATTAGGAACCCATGTTTCTGAAACCATCCTCACATTCATAAGATCACACTCCCTTGCTGACTCTCTGGGATGTGCAGTTAAACAAGCTTCCCAGAGCTCCTCATGTGCAGTAGGCTGATGAGATTACCTCCAGGGACTGTGTTTGGCTTTGATGAGCTCTGGGACACAGGCCTGTGACTAAGCAGGGAGTACGTGGGCCAGTGTTACTGCTCTATCTCAGCAGCACCTCTCTAGAAGTTGGCCACGCTGAAAAAGGAAAATCTACAGAGCCCAGGGGCTTCTTGGAGATCCCAGCATTAGTAATCACCAGAAAACAGTGCTTGAAGGACATTCTAGATTTCTACTCTTGCTGATCTCATCTTTATGGCTTGGAGAAGAAGCCTCTGTACACATTCTGAAGACCATTCAGAAATGTTAGAAATATTTGATACCCAGAACATCCAGTCACAATAGTTTTCAGCTCCAAACAACATGATTATAACCTGCAAAATGCATGGGTTTTACTCTTCCTGAGAACCTTAGTACTTCTTGAAGCCAGCTCAGAAAGGATGCTGGGGCACATGCCAAGTTATACACTGATGCTGAATGTCTTTTGTCCCTTCAGTACATCTGCCACCCTAAATACGTGCTTTGGATGAAAGTGCAAATACCTCCCAGGAATGACAGTGAAAGACTTAAATGGGTCATCTGTGTATTCAAAAGTAATAACAAATACATCTGTGTTTTTAAGGTTGACTTGCACTGTAATTTAACCAGTGAAGACAGGGATAGTTTAAAAGAAAGCATAAAGTTTATTTCTAATTCCTATAATTTTATCTGGTAAATATGACATGGATAGATATATAGAGAATATATTGATACATAGACAGAATTGATAGATGATAGATAGATAGATAGATAGATAGACAGACAGTATGTTGGTCACTTTCCTCTCTTTGTTGAGACAAAATACCTGATGTCCAACATGAAGGAAGGGAAGGTGTTTTCTTACAGGTTTTGGAGGTTTCAGTCCATACTCAGCTGGCTCCAAGGCAGGGTGGAGTGGCTGAGGGGCAACCATTCATGATGGCCACAAACTACAGGAGTGAAAGAGAATAAAAGGAAAAAACATACCTGTTTCTAGCCCTCACATTATGTGCTGGTTCCTGCCCCTGGGAGGGTGCATCACTTACACTGCCAATCCCAGCACTAGACAATGAACAAATCACAAATGCTAGATTCAGTCACCTCCATGATTGCATGAGACTTGGGGGGGCATCTGAACACAAACCATAGAAGATTAAAGCTACATAAATAACTAGATAGATAGATAGTTAGATAGATAGATAGATAGATAGATAGATAGATAGATAATACTGTATTTCTTATTCATTAATCTGTTACCACATGCAAGGAACTATGCTTTCTTTTCATATATATTATTTCATTTAATCCTCCACTAACCATGTAAGATAGACATCATCATTATTTCCAACAGTAAGAAAATAAAGCTCAGCAAGAATGGCCTGAAGTCACACACAGCAGCTACATGTCAAAAGCAGTACCCATTCTCCTAAATCTGCACTCTCTGACCTGCCAGAGTTAGTGGTCTTAGGGAGGCAGATGCATCAGACTCAAGGGAGAAAACAACAGAAGGATTGGAAGGTGAGGCAGGACTCCCATCACCTACAGAACAGGAACGTGGTAGAGAAATGGTGAGAGGACTGATGAGGTGATGCCACTTTCAAGTGAATCAAAGGCTCCCTTTCATGTAACATTCAGTGCTCTGGTTACAGTCGCTCAGCTAAGTGCCCAGCGTCAGTCAGACATAGCTGCGTACCAATCCTGATGGTACCCCTTACTCACTGCGTAAACTTTACCCATTTTCTTAAACTCAAAGCCCTAATTTCCACAACTTTTAATGGGGATAATATTGTTTGCCTACTGTTTCAGTTGTTGGCTTTAATAAGATGATACTTGTATAATGCTTAGCAGAAATATTACATAGTAAGCAGTAAGTAAAACTCCACATCTCCAAAAGCAAAAGGCAATAAAATGAAACATTTTAAGTTTCTACTTAGCATACAAAGTGCCTTTAACCAGTGAATACATAAGATAAAATTTCCTTCAAGTACTAAAAAATGTAGTTTTTAAGAGAACTCTCTCATAAGTGCACTTGGATTCATTAATATTCTGCTCCCCACTAAAATATGTTGAGATTCTCAATGAGCCTGCTAAATCCCTATGTTGGTCCACTCTAGAAAAATGGTACCAATTTTATTACACAAGGACTATGGTTAGGGCATTGATCAAATTTTCTCCACTTCTCAACAACATCTTGAAGAAAACTTTTAGATAGAATGCTAGCTCTGCTGTGAATAAGAATTGAGTGTTTGATCATTTTTTTCATGTCGAAATCTTGTGACCTTAATTACTTCAAAGATAACAATGTACAATATGTTAACTTTTGTTAATTTCCTACCGTATTTTTGAAATTCTGCTTCATTTCTACTCTTTTTTGCTTTATTTTTAAAATTTAAAAATTTAAAAAATTAGAACTTTTTAATGGAAACTTTTTTGGAAATACAAATATTTATTTATTTATTTATTTAAGAGAAAAACAGAAAAAAAAGCAAATGAGACAAACAACAACAGTGAACTTAAAGTAATGACAGTATAAGTTTTCAAAACTAGTTGACAAAAATTTAACAAATGGTTGTAATATTGTATATTGTTACCTTCAAAAGGGTTGCTTAGATTGCCAGATACAGACATGTAAAATTGATTTAATCACATGAGTAATAACTGTTCTTTTCCAAGAACTAATAGAATTAGTAGTATAGTCATCTTAGCTGTCTTCTGTGTATACACACGCACACACACACGCAAATTTATGCCTTTTTCCTTTTCCCTCCCTTCTTTCCTCCTTTCCTCTAACCCAATTACTTTTCTTCTTTTAGCGGTTTCTCACCCTTATGCAATATTTATTGTAGATTTTGGATTCTATTTGCTCTTTCAGTTTCTTACACTAGGGAGACAATATAATATTTACATATGTGAGTTACATTTGTTTCACTTAAATGTATGGTCTCAAGTCATATCCTTTTACTTATAAAAGCCTTGATGTAATCATTCTTCGTAGCTCAATAGTACCATGGTATAAAAATACCACATCTTTTTTTTTATCTATTCCTCAATTGATGGGCACTTGTGTTGTGTTCAAGATCTAGCTATTACAAATTGTGCTGCTATAAACATGGGTGCACATGTGTCACTGTGGTATGATGTTTTAAATTCTTCTGAAAAAGTGCCCAGAAGCAGAATAGCTGGGTCAAATGGAACCTCTAATCCTAGCTTTTTGTGGAACATCCACACTGATTTTCACAGTGGTTGAAATACAAATTTTAAAAAAAAAATTTTGGAAACAATACTTCAAGCAACGGCATTAAACAAAAGATATATATATATATATATATATATATATATATATATATATATGGCAGAAATAAATGGTTATTGTGTTGGATTTAGAGTTCCTTCCCTTTTGAGTCCTACTGAAGTCAACAGCTTAATAAGGTGTATAACTGTAGTCAAGTTATTCCCCGTACCCTCATCTGTGAAACACATGCATCATTGACCCCATAGAACTTTGCATGTAATGACTGTGGAATGACAAGGGCAAGACTAATAACTGAGGCACTGCTATGTCTGAGTCATCCTTTCCCTGATTCCCTTCAATGAGGAACCAACAGGAGAAGAAAGAATGCAGAACGATGTCAGATCATTAGCTGCAGGGTCAGCCAACCCGGTGGAAGTTTTCTGTCTCAGGATGAAATCATTCCTCCATTTCGTGGAAGGCAGAGGTGATGGAAAATTTAGGTTTCATCTATTCAGTGTGAAGGGAGATAGTGCAAAAAATTTGGAAAATGACTAAAATAGAAAGCAAGAAAGGAAAAAAGTGGGAAAACAGCAGAACAAGTTCATCTTTGCATTTGAAGGGAATTCAGTTGAAAGCATTTAAATAGAGTTAAGTTCTCCAGCTTGTTTAGATCTGTACCATTTTGGGACTTTAGTACTAACACAAAGGATGGTAGACAAATCTCTAATAAGAACCTAAAGTCTCCGTGTCTCCTGGTATTCAGACTTTTTTGTAATCTCCTTCCTTGAATCTTGACTACCGCATGGACTCACTTCTAACTAATAGAGTATACTAGATGTGATGGGCTTTCACACAGAAGATTAGGTTCTAAAGAAACAACTCTTCCTCCATCTTGGGCATGCACATACAAGCTATTGAGTTCGTGCTGAAGGAATCAGTTCACATTGTGAGTAATCCTGCAAAGAAGCCTGAAGATTGTAAAGAGAAAAATTGAAGCTGTCAACAGCCATATGAGTGAACTTGGAAATGACTACCTTAGCCCTAATAAAGTAGCTATAGGAGAACCACAACCCCAGCTGACAATTTAGCTCTAATGTCTCGTACATGACCTGGAGCAAGAGGAGTCCAGTAATACTAAGGCCACATTCCAGCAATCGTGAAATAACATCATGTTGTTTAAAGCTGCTGCATTTTGAGATAGTTTATTGTTGCACAGTGTGCAGGTAATAGAGGCAATGAATACATTTGCTTTCCCATGTCAGTAGCCACACCACGCATGGAGACCAACAGGAGGTTCATGGACAGGAATTGATCAAGAATCTTAGAACTTCACACCTAGTGGTTTCAAATTCAATCAATTTTAAGTCAAGGGAGCATGATCTTTCTAAAGCTTCTCATCTCCCATGTCTCTAACTTTGCAGGTTTCCCTTTCCTCTACTGCATTCTTGAAGTACCTGCACCATTACAGTCTTATCCTTATACTTTCTCCTGCACTTTCAGACTGATTTGATCCCTTTCCCCTGAGTTGCTATCACACTCTATCTACCCCTTCAGAATCATAATTACCAGCTTCACAATCACTGCTATCTTTCAATGTATTCTTTGTACCAGATATTGAATGGCAGGGTGGAGAGGGCAGCAGATTTGAGAAACAAACGCATGACATCCCTTCACATCAAAATAAATATAACACATATAACAATAAATATAATACACACACATATATATATAACATATAGATATGTATATGATTTTACATAACTATAGTTATGTTTCATTACAATGCTTTAGTCATTGATAGGTCATTTATATTACAGTGACCCTATGAGATTATATCACTTTGTGATGTCAGAGCCATTTTAATTTATATAAACATACTCTATGATTTCAATATATATTAATGATTTTAATTTCTATAAATCATTTTAATTTATATAAGCATACCATTATGTTTAATTTATATAGGTATATTCAATGATAAAATCATCATCTCATGTCACATTTCTCAGAAGGTATCCCCATCATTAAGTGATGTATGACACATAAACTATGACTAAGGTAGAACCAAATACATTAATCACATCAATAATTATAAATGGGATCATGTATTAAAAGGAAAAGATTTTCCTCACTGGTGAATACAATCAAGTTCAACTCTATTTGCAAGAGATGTATCTAAACAAATACAGTTCTAAGAGAAGGAAAATATGGAACAAATACAATTAAAATAAATGAAAGAGTAAAAATATATTAAAGGACAGGAAACCCTTCAAAGGTTGGTCAACTGGAAAATGGCTGAAAAATAGGAACACAGTCACTAGTGAGGCCTCGTGTGGCTAACAAAAAAAGAGTGAGAGAGATCTGTACATACTGATGAAGCATTCTGCAGCGTACCATTGTGGGTAAAGTCAAGTTGACAATGTGTACAGTGTGCTATCAGTCATTTCAGAAAGGAATTGTGTGAACAAACAGATGCATAGATAGATAGATAGATAGATAGATAGATAGATAGATAGATAGATAGATAGATAATAAGGTTTCAATATGCTTTGGTCCCCAAGGGTTCATGTGTTAAAAGGTTAGTCTTCAGTGTAGCAATGTTGGGAAATATTAGAATTGAAGAGGAGGAGCCTCGTGGAAGGTGATTAGGTCGCTGGAGTTGATGTCATTGAAAGGAATTAATATGGCTCTTATGAGGCCCAAGTTAGTTCTCATGAGAATGAGTTGTTTCAAATGAATCTCCGGTTTCCTGTCTCTCCATGTGATCTCTCCCTTTTGTACAGGTTCCCACTCTGATGACATCTGTCACACTGTGATATAGCCAAAGGGACCCTCACCAGAGGTCAAAAGAATGGGGCTACTCAATCTTGGATATTTAGCCTCCAAAACTGTGTGCTAAGTAAACTCTTGTTTTTAAGAAGTACCCAGCCTCAGGTATTTTATTACAGCTGTGGAAAAACAGATTAATACAACACAACATAGAATTACAAGGCAATGGGAGTATCAACCACAATTTTAAAATGTTCCCCTAAAGGAGAAGAAAGTGAAAAAGCTAGGGATCCAGAGATGCAAACTGGACTCTTCTTTGACTATCCTTCTTTATAGGTTTGACTTAGGAAACATAGATATATTTTACATAATTATATAGAAAAATTAAATTTAAAATCAGTTTCTAAAACTCAGGGTTAAATGAAATAATGAGTCTAAACTGCTCTCTATTTGGTGGCATAACAACACAGGAGGGAAGGCACCCAAGTGACTTAGGAAGTACTATCCCTTCCCAACTACCGTAATGCCATAAGATCATGAGTTTAATCATGAAACAACATCAGATAGGAAGTCAGTGACTTCTGTCTGTGACTCTTTTAAAAAGTAGGTATGAGGTTGTCCTGTAACTTTGACTCTGCATTGTTGGCCCAAAAATGAGAGTATTTGTCTGTCCAGTGAACAGATGAATTGGCTAATAATTTGGTGAATGAATGGAAGTTTTTTTAAACTTTCGAAATCTGGGTATTTTCAAAGTCAAATCTCAGAGTGCATTTTTGTTGAAAACTCCATGAATCTTGAGAAGTAATTAAAGCAAAATAGTTCAGTGTTTTCAAAGTCTGGGGAAAGTTTGATCTTGGAAAAAAAAGGAACAAACTTAACAGATAACTCCTTTTTGCAGACCCACTTTCTGACATCTCATTAGTTCCCAGTGATCCAGGAACATTCTGACTCATTCCTGCAGGGCAGTTAATTAGAGAATTTTCTGTGAGGGGTAGATGGGCTGGTCCAGGTGTTAGCTTTGGCAATTTTTACGTCAATCATCTTCCTTCTTCTCCAAGTCTGAGAAAGCAACTAAATCTGATTAATGGAATCAGAAAGGACCTCTTGGCAGAGTAGAGTTGAAATGGGTATGGAGAAAGAATAGCAGCTTGCCAAATGCTGGTGAGTGCTAACTGAAAGCAAACCATTCCCTGTGGCAGGATGACTTGTGCAAAGACCCCAGGGCTTGATGTGCACTGTGAATGTTATATGGAAACTTTAGGTCTACAAAGGAGCTGGAGAAACTGTTTGGGCAGAAGAATGTGGTTGTCTAATATGAAGAAACTTGTTAGATCTTTTTCTCATGGAGAAAAACACCTATTCCTCCATAGAGGAAGTAAAACCAGGTAATATCCAAGGCACTTCCCTCATTTCTTGGGTCACCCAAGACTGCCCATGAAAAGTATTATTGTCTTCATTGTATACATGAGTAAACTTAGGCTTGAGGGTCAACCAAAAAGGGATAGAACGGTATTTTAAATTCAGTCCTGGCTCGCACTGAAGCCCATGCTCTTTCCAGCCTATCCAGTAGCCTGCTGAAGAACAGAAAAGGGGAGCAGCGGGGTCATGACTTCCTTGACTGGTCAGAGTTTCTAGGTGCAGCATCCTTGACTTCCCATCCTGATCCAGCCTGTGTCAGAGATATAACTCTGGGTGTGCCACATCTGAGTCTGACTCCCCCGTGTAAAGGGGGGAGCGCTGAACTCGAGGGAGGTAATGTCATGGTTATCACATTCTCATGAGATCTGCGTGACAGGTACCTTGTGGTAGGTGACTATTGCATAGTTTCAGTTATGCAAAGGCCCATACCCTTAACAGGCAAAAATGCTCAGCATTCAAGGCCCACAGGACAAACCACCCACTGCTGTCTTGCAAAAAACCTTCACTCTCTGCTCCTAGGTTCTATTCCAGGCACTAGGCGTGGGCAGATGAGGGGTTAAAAGGAAAGTGACAACAGCCGGCAGCTCCCTCCCACGAACTGGTGATTAATAGCAATGAACAGACTTATCAGAGAGTATTAGGGTGAGATGATTAATGAATCAAAAAGACACCCAAGTTTTAATGAGGCAGTGTTTTCTTTCCTACCTCTGAATTCTGAAATCCCATTCCAAAGTCCAAACTGGGAAAGATCACCTAGAAAGACAGCTTCTCTGCTTGCTGTCCTCTCTCCAGGGAATTTGGCTGGATGAGAAAGGCTTTTGTTTTTCCTCTTCAGGAAAAACAAAACTAAACAACAATGAATTTCTGTCACAATACAGCAAATGGGTGTAACTTCTCTAAAGTAGAAGTTTTAAAAAAGGATAAGTATCCTAGGATTCCTGACAGACTTGTCATGGGGTCTCCCAAGTGACAGATGGACCAAATGGAAGGTCTACAGGGGCTCAGAAGATGTGGTTGGGAGGAGACTGAGGTCAGAGTGGCATGAGGAAAGGGTGGGAGAGGGTGTCAGGATTTAGTATGACTTCCAGAAATGACTAGACCTGTTGCAGAAAGGAACAGTGCTTGGAGCAAGCTCACCATCTACATGCTAGTTTCACTCCCACAGTGTGGATCTGGGACCACTTATTTCTTTTCCTGGGCTTCCTCAGAATCTTTTGTGAAAAGCAGATTAGTTGGGTCTATAATCTCAGTACTCTGGGAAGCTGAGACAGGAGGATCACAAGTTTGAACTTACACTGGGCAACATAACAATTTAGAGAGATTCTGTCTCAAAATAAAAGTAAAAAGGTCTCAGATGCATCTCATTGTGGAGGTCCTGGGTTCAACACACACACACACACACACACACACACACTGTGAGACAAATTCCAGGACTCAATATACCTTCTATTTCCTTGAAAAGGAGAAAGTAATGACAAGCAGAACATATAGTGCTAGACCGTCTGAAAATATCTCACAATCAGTGAGGCCATAGCAGCTTATCAGCTGTAAAATGGGACTGACGATACCATTTCACCTGTCAAGGAGCAATTGGGAAAATTACCTGATAAAGTACAGGTAGATATTACACATGCCAGGCACATTTTCACCATTCAATGACTCTCCATTATCATTAATTTAAGAATGTAAAGTTGCTTTTGTCCAAAACACGTTGCTGACACTGCCCTGAAAATCAGTAGCAAAAATTGGAGATAAATACAGACTAACTATACCCATTAAGGATCAATTCAGATTTATAAGGTCTTCTTTCAAATTGGCAAAGGAACTTCTATAATGTATATAAAAGTATAAATACAATATTATGAATGAAATAAATATTTACACAGAGTAAACAAGTATGCCACTATGAATCACACATATGGAATGTACACATGCTTATGAAAATGTAGGAACCTGATCCTTGGGTCACCATGTGTCCCAGCCCTCATTTTAAACAACCACTATTTTAATCATCTGTTCCAATTATCTCTTACACCAAGTATCCTGCTGATGAAAGTGTGCTCCTTATTCTAAAGAAATGCAACTCAGGTGCTAAATTGGTTCAATATCTTTGGTCCTGGCTCTCTTTTTATACCTTGAGTATTTGCGCATGCTACTAGATAAGTATGTGTCTGTTTCTGTCTGGACTGATTTTAGTTCTCTTCCTCCATGTGCCTCAGGGCTACAGGCACTGGTCCGTGGAATGCATTTGAGATATGCCGGGGCCTTCCTTGAGAGTCTGCCCCACAGCTGCCTGTGGCTTCTGTCTCTCTTGTTGGAAGAAAGAATAGTTCTTGTTCATAGTTTGTGCTTCTGGGGTGCAAGGGGAATATAGTTGAATTTAATCCTTCTCTGAGATACTCCCTCGCCCCATACATGTGTGCTCACCTTCTCGACCCAGGTAGGCAGCCACCTCAGGTGAGCACACTAGGAAGTCTACTTATCATAGCAAGTCGTCTTCCAAGTCTGGAATGGGAAACTTCTGACAGTCATTGACACACTTTAATTCAACTTCTCCATTCAAATTACCGAAGAGATTTCCCTTTGATAGGCCAGTTGTCATTGCTCTTTTGCCAGACCATATGGGCAGGCCATTAGCTACTACCCACGTGCCAGTAAAAGTCCGAGTGCACAGATAAACAGCTTGCAGTTCAGCTCAGCAAATGAATTTATTTGTACAATCTTCAGTGCTGTCTTTCAAACACAATAGGAACCAGCTTGTGGAGCTGGAAATGGCAATAGAATCGGGTAGATCCAGAGGAAAGAAGGTCCACCTGCTTTTGAATGCAATGAGCAATTCTTTGTATCTCCTTTGTAGCCTCATCCTGCATGGAGCATTTCTCTTACTGTCAAACTCTTCTGGATATGACCTTCATCAGAGCCCTCCTCCAATATCTCCCCAGACATTATTCATAGTTCAGATTTCAAGATTATTTTATGTCCTTTAGTCATAGAGGTAATTTCAATCAAAGTCAGACAACAAGCAAGTAATCATCTATCAAATAAAAATATTTGGATCCAAAGAGCCAGCAATTATCCCTGGGAGGTGTTTGCAGGCTTTGACATAAGCCCCAGTTTATAATCCAAATAGGGCTATTTTACACAGATTGTGTGCATTCCCGTCTCTGTTCTGTGTTTGATACGAGCAGCCTGTGTTAGTGAGGCATTTTACTGATTGTCACTTAGCATATCTAATTAAATTGCTTGAAAAAAGATTTGCATACCTTCTATTCCATAATAGTAGGTAAGAAAAGCAAGAGACATTCTCTTATCAGATATGTTATCCATATCCATAATACAGTTGAGTCAATAAATAACAGCTACTCAGCATAAACCCTTTCACCACTGCACATCTTTCCTAATCTTTCATTTTAAGACTATTAACTTTTGAGTTTATAACAGTAGCCCTAATTAGACTTCACCAATAGCTTTTGGTTTTCTGATTTAGGTAGGGGAAGTTTTCCCTAGTCAGACATAATTCCTATTAAAATCAGAGAGGTAAAGGAAACACAACTTCTAATATAAATTTGCTTAAGCATTCTGATTTTCATACAACACTCATATTAGTGCTATCAGCTCATATTTCTATATTCGATCAATTTAATTGTAGGTTGTATGGGCTCCAACAATGTGTGTTGGTACCGTACTAAGGAGTTGTCAAAAGTCTCTTCACCTCTGACCATTTGTCTTACTAATATACAGAAGGCCTTAGGTTGCTAGGAAGGACTGATTCTAGGGACAGGGGCCTTTTTATTAATCCTTACCTTGATTGTCCTCCCCATCTGCAAGAAACATATGTTTCTACCATTAATGTTTACTTTATTCATCCTATTTCTTAATAAGCACTTGAAGATGTCTGCATTTAGAGATGAGACCCTCCTCTTGGGTATCAGTCTAGGCCGGTGATAACGAACATTAGAGCTTTCAATGACACTAACAGCCCACTGTGGCACTCATGCCACAGGTTCACCACCACTGATCTATGCTTTAAAAAAAAAAACATCTGTGGCTTCAGTGTATATTTTTACTTGGGAAATGCTCTGAGGCTACTGGCTATTCTTCACGTGAGCTGGATCCAGGATCTTCCTTAACACACACCTTTTGCAGGTGCCCTGAGACTAGCGACTACAGATAAGAGTGACAAAATCTTAATTTGGCATATTTCATGATTTTATTTTAGGTGTCATGGATAACAATAATCAAAGGACAGTCTAATTTATTTTTTTCTTATTAGTTTCCATTCTTTCTTCGTTCAATGAACCCATACCCCAGAAGTTCTTCTTCTCATCTCTAAGCCCCATTGATAACTTTCACCTCTAGTAACTGAGCACAGTGCAATTGCTGTTTTGCACCATAGGTGGTCCCATACCCACCGAGTCATCGGAACTTCCACATCCCCTTCATGTTCTTCTGTTTTCTTCCCAAACTACATGCTTCAGTGAGTTAAAAACATTCCAGTGGGCCGTCCATGCCGGCCACAGGTCTCCGGCCCTCCGGCTGCCCACGGGAAGTGCAGACTTGCCCCCAGCAGGATTTGGCAGTCAGCAGAGGGAAAGATGCTAAAGATAAGAGCTGCAATGGCTAGCTGCCAACCCTTCACAATCCCATCGTTGTCAGCTTTCCTCTGGGGCTCTGGAAAACATGAGGAAGTACTAGAAACCATGAGAGGACCGCTTTTCCTCTCTGCCCTAGCACAGGTCCTGGCAGCTACTTCCAGTGTGGAGCTTTGTGCTCAGCAGAGGGGTATTTCAGCTGTCCAAAGACAACTTCACATTTATATAACGTAACATAAAAGTGCTGCAAGCATTAAGCAAATTAAAGTACAGAGCCTATTACACAAGATGAGCATCTCTGGAAGTGGTTGGGTGGCCCTAGTTCTGCAGATATATCTAATGATTTTAAACAACTTTGAACAAAGCTGAAAGAGTATCGTGATAAAGAAGTACAAGCTTTACAAGTAAAACTAACCAAACTGAAAAAGGAGTGCATTTTAGATGCACAAAGACTGGAAGAATTCTTGACCAAAAAATTAACAGCTGAGGGAACAATAGAAAGTCCTTTATGAAACTATTAAAGTTTTAGAAGATTGATTATGAGCAGGATTATGTGATCACTGTGCTGTAACTGAAGAACATATGCATAGAAAGCAGCAAGAGTTTGAAAATATCTGACACCAGAATCTTAAGCTTATTACCGAGCTTATGAATTAAAAGAATATTCTTCAGGAAGAAAAGAAAAAGCTCTCAGCAACCAAAGAAGAAAATTGAGAATGGTCAACAGCATCAAGCAACTGAGCTTGAATGTGAGGAAAATGTTACTTGAGAGTCACCAACAACAGCCTTTTCATTTTCTGTCATTAACCAGCTATGATGAAATGAGACTGTCCACCACTGATATGTAGAAAAACCAAATACTAAATTGGAGCATTCTGTGTGTGCAAGTGAATTAAGAAGTTTGCAAGGCTTCAACTCATTCACAGCACAGCCCAAATGAAAAGGAGACTCTACTTGCTGACACTTGTGATCAAAGTGAAGCTCCAGTGGCTAAACTACGTAGAGTATGCTGTTGTCCCACTGATAAATCAGCTTTTCATTTAGATACAGCCATTGCTGAAATGCTTGGACTTGGTGTTGAAGAGGAACCTGAATCTCAAGGCCCCGTGAGCCCTTTTGGTGATGAGCTCTACCCTCTCTGCGAGGAGATAACAAGAAACAGCCTTTTGAGGAATCCATGAGAAATACTAAAGATAGTTTAAGATTTTCAGATTCTACTTCAAAGACTCCACCTCAAGAAGAATTGACTACTTGGGTGTCGTCTCCTGTGTTTTTATCCCCTGTGTTTGTACCTATATCTAATGTGAAAACTGGTTTGATTTAAAAACAAGTTTGTCCCCTTCTCTTTTAGATACTGGGAATCAAAGCCATCTCAAAACAACACCTTTCAGCAGCACGTCTACATCTAGATCAGAGAAAACGAGATCAAAATCTGAAGATAGTGTCCACACATCATACATCATAGTCTTTACACATCATAGTCTTGGGTCTGAAGTGAACAAGGCCATTAGCCAGTCATCTTCTAGTAAGAAGAGTCTTAAAAATATGTTAGTCTATAAATGAATGGAATATTACTGATTGCACTAAAGATACTGTTGCTGATAAACATATAGTGTCCCTGAAATCACTGGGAGGCAGAACATGCAAAAGGAAGAAAACTGAGGAAGAAAGTGAACATTATGCAAGCTGCCCCAATCCTCCTTTGATAAAGAAAATTCTTTCCTTTTTCCGATGGATAGTCAGTTTTCCATGAATGGGGGCCACATAATGGACAAATCTCTGATTCCATCTGATTGGTTTTCAACTATTCAGTGTCAAGAGAAAAGCCAAAAGAATAAGACTTCTAGAAACAGACTCAAGCAAATGACTCTTTATGAAGCTTTAAAACCCATTCCAAAAGGCTCTTCCTCCGGCCATAAAGCCTTGGATAAGGGTTGCCTGGTACCCAGAGAATCCCTGAAGGAGTCCTGCTTACACAAATTTGTACAAATTTCTTCCAGCCCATAAAACACCATTACCTATAAAAGGGAGAAGTTCCATCTTCAAAATTCCTCTACATCCTCATGAAAGTTTGGAGACAGTGATTATATGAAGGGGCTAGTTCTAATGAGTCAATAAAAGTAAAAATCAGGTCAACCCAAAGAGGATTTAAACTTGCATCAGTTCAATTAAATCATTGCAGAATTGCCAAAACAAAGCTTAATAACAACCAAGACGCATCCCTTGAAAATGATCAGTGGAGTGTAAATCTAGGAGCAGACCTTTCTCAGTATAAAACAGATATTACTATAATGGATACCAAGGGTGACAGTCAGGATTAGGAGGAAAGACAGTAGCCATGGATTGCACATTGGCCAGTGCAAATTTTTTTTTTAAAGGTGAAGACACAAGAACAAAAAGGAGAATAAAGTCCAAATAGAGAAAGAAAGATAAATGCTACTTTGGAAGATATGTTTGATCAGACAGCACATGAAGAATACAAATCTTGTTTGGCAGACAGTTTCCCCCAGGTGATAAATGAAGTAGAGGAATTATCCGCTGCCATAAGGGACCAATTGCACATAATGATAAACAAGATAAAGCCAAGCAGAAAGCATTTGAGGAGCCGTATTTTAAATATAATGAGAGAGAGACCAACTTACAAAGTTTTCCTCATATTGAGGTGGTTTGGAAAAGAGAGAAAAAAATCGCTTGGGCACACATGAAAGGAATGTGAAATTTATTATGCAGATATTCCTGCTTAAGAAAGAGGAAAAAAAGTTGACTTCCTGCTCAAGACACCGATTTTACTAGATTCCACCCAATAAACCAGGGAATTTCTGGGAAGTTAGTTTTCCTTCCACTCAGACTTGTCTGGAAAGAGGTTACATTAAGGAAGATCTTGACCTTTGTCCTCTTCCAAAAAGAGGGCAGCCTTACAACACAATGTTTTCTCCCAAAGGAAAGGAGCAGAAGATAGAGAAGCTGAAACAGAAACAGAAGGAAAGAGGGCAAGTTTTTGGTCATTTATACTTGAAGTTGGTATTAAACACTGAATTTTTTGAACTTCTGCAAGTTGATTTATAAGTCAGCTTTTCTATTAAAATGTTTTTAAATAGAATTTACTTACCACACAAATATTAAAAATGTAGATGCAGTTATATTTCCTTGCTATTGCATCTTTAAAATAATAAGATGCTTTAATTTTGCACTCTAACTTAAGAGTTGCTTGTTTACTTTTTTTGGTAATTACAATTTTGAAGCTAAAAAATTCTACTACTCTAAAACACCAAATTGTCCAGTGCCAACTGAGTGTGTCACAATGCGATTCTGACTCTAACCATCCAAACTTAGTATCTGATCCCATCAGTTAATGCCTCAGTCTGGCCCCCAGACCTTGCCACTCAGATGCCAGCTGCAAGTAGGATCCAAAGCCACCCATACTTCTCACCAACTGGCTACAAATTCATGAGTTTCCATGGTCCCACCATGTCTACTAATTGCTGGAACAAGTCATTCTGAAGCACTATATCATTATTACAGTTTCACTATAATAAGGGGTACACTAGAGGAAAGGAGACACACAGAGCTTCTGAAGCCATCAGAATATGAGGCTGGGCATACTTGTCCTGCTGCATCATTGTGTTCTCCAAACAGGAGTTCCAGTGAGTCTTGGTGCAGAGGTTTTGCTGTGGTCTCATTACATATGCCCTATTGATTGACTCATTGGCTACAAGATTCAACTCTAGCCTTCTTCCCTCTCCCAGTATGTCACAATCCTATGATTATATATTTGATGTTTCTGGTGGCCACCTTCCAGTGCTATGTAGGAGGTAACCATTAGTCATCTTATTAGCATAACAAATATATTCTTTTTTACCCAAAGATTACAAAATTTATTGAAATTGTGTATGAACTTGGAATGGAGATCAAATATATTCTTTATTATACAACATTGACATATACTATAATCAGTGCAAATCCAGACAATAATATATTCATAGTAATCAACTACCTGCATTCTTCAATATGCTTGTATTATTATATTTTTATTAAAACCATTTGGAATGTTTTCTATTGAAAAAAGATAATTGAGCCTTTTCTACCTTCTAGTTAACAATCTATTTTATTCTTGATAGTTTAGGAAACCATTTTCAGCTTCAAAGTTCTTCATTAGAAATATCATGTAATATTTAAAAGCTGTTAACATACTTGGGGAAACCATTTTTAGTTGGTTCAGGTTAGTTTTTGTTTCTGTCTCATTAGTACGTTTGTAGTACCTAATGTTACATTCATCTTTGGGAGTAGGCACATGCACTTAATATATTTTGATTATTTTTGTTCTTCCCTTCCCCACTTCCCTCCCTCCCTTCTGTCTCTAGATCCCATTTTTGTATTTTCATTATCATTGTTATTATGGAATTTCTATTTTTAGCTTTTTAAGAAAGTGTCCATATTTATTTCCATAATATTTGCACTAGTTTACATCCTCATCAACAATACAGAAGGGCTGCTATTTCACCATAGCCACTCTGACTTTTCTTATTATTTGATTTCTTGATGATGGCCATTCTTTCTGGCATAAAATGAAATTTTAGTATTATTTTAATTTGCCTTTCTCTAATGACCAGAAATATTGAACATGTCTTCATATGTTTTTTACCAATTGTGCTTCTTCTGAGAAATATCTATTCATTTCAGTTTCCCATTTTTAAATTGGGTTTTTTATTTTGACGGAGATGTAAGTTTTTGAATTTTTAATATATTCCTGATATTAATCTTCTTTCTGAAGAATAATTGGCAAATTTGGCATTTTTTCTCATTCCATACATTTTCGCTTCATTTTGTTTGCTGTGTGGGAGCCTTCTAATTTGATATAATTCCATCTGATTATTCTTGTCATTATGTCTTGTGCAACTGGAGTTCTGTTCAGAAAGTCCTTGGCTATACCGAGAATTTTGAGAATTTTGAGAATTTTATCTACCTATTCTTCTAGTATATTAAGTGATTCTGATTTAGCATTTAGATTGCTGACCCATTTTAATTTTAGTTAAGTACAAAGGGAGAAATATGGATCTAGATTCAATCTACTACATATGGATAACCAGTTTTCCTACCAGCATTTGTTAAAGAGTCTCTCTTTTGTCCAAAGTTTGTCTTTGACCCCTTGATCAAAGATTAAGTAACTGAAAGTATCTGGGGTTATTTATGCATCCTCCACTCTTTTCCATTGATTCACGTCTGTTTTTGTGCCAGTGTCATACCATTTTTATCCCTGGAACTGTGTAATATAACTTGAAGTCTGGGACTGTGATGCCTCTTCCTTTGCTTTTGTTGCCCAGGATAGCTTTTGCAATATCGCTTACTTTCAGGGAGAGTCCTGCACATATGTTGTGGCTCAGGGAAATATGACACATTGAGGGAACTTAGAGAAGCCAGAGAGAAGGGTATAGAAAGAGTCTGGGGAGGTAGGCCCATGGGAGAATGGAGTGGAAGATAGAAAAGTGAGTATCGGCGCTAGCTTTGATGGGAAATCTTACAATATGTGCAGACTTGGGTCTTCTTTAGAAGGACAGTAAGAAGTTTCAGAGGCTTTGTGTTGGCTGTTGGAGGAAGTGGGATGAAGATTTATGACACTGATTATGACCACAACCACTTCTATCAAATAGTATCGCTATTGTGACTCAGAACTGAAACCACTTGTGTCTGCATTAGTTGGCTGATTGTCATACAAAAACTTTGCCTTCAAAAGATAAGACTATAAATCAATAAGTGAGTCTACTGGATGCTTATTAGATCTCTGAAGATCTATTTACCTGATGTCACAGTCTGCGAATCTGGTGATACAGACTGTTGACCCAAAACAGATGATTTAATAGGACTTGCTTTGAGACCCTGCCCATTATGTCCCCCAATCCTATTCTGACAGGGCACAAACTTGCTTACCCAGCAAGGTTTTTATCTTGCAACGACCTTCTTAAACCTATGAAACCCTGACCCCCAAATCATGCAAATGTATTTTGGCATCCAGCTTCTAAGATACAGTCTTTTTACTAAGTCCCTTTACAAAATTTCTCTTTTCACTACTGAGATATGTTTCAATTAATTTAATTTGCTTTGTTAAGAGATTGCTGCTATCTTGAGGAATTAACCTAATCAAATATTAAACATTTCTCTCCAGTTACCATATGGGAGAATGGACTGGAAGATGGGAAAGTGAGTGTTGGACTTTGCTTTGATGGGAAATCTTGGAATATGTGCATCAACAGAGGCAAAGTCATCCACAGGCTTGGATGTTCTCCACTATTTTGAGAATAAAATTTCCCCAAGAATTTCATGTCTCACATAGCCAGTAGCCACCACTTCTTCTAGCTCTACTGGTTCTTTTCTTAGCTTGATCCATGAGATTACTACCAACAACTGGTGAAGCAATTGGTAAGAACTGTGGAGAATTTATCAAGAATGAGGAAGCACTATTGGGAAGAAGCAGCATTGGGAATGAGGACTAATTATGTAGAAGAGAAAAAGTAACTTATTAATAAATTTATTTAGCCGACCAATTAGGAGGCAAGACCTTTCTGGGCACGTACGCTATGCTAGTCTGTTTTGAGTACTAGGAAAGCAGATGAATTTGAGATGTGCTCCGTGCTCTGAAGGAGCTTCTAGTTCTACAGGGAAAATGGAACCCTAAATAAAGAAGCCTAAAATGGGATGAAAGTGCTGTCATGGAATGGGTAAGCACAGAGGCCAGGGAATAGACCTGGAGGTGTCCCATGCTGATGCTGAGCAAGTCCTGAAAAATGAGTAAGCACTTTCCTTGGGAAGTCAATGGTAGGGAACAAGGCCAGAAAAAAAGCAAGCTCTGCTTTTCAAACAGATCAAATCATTCTTCTGTTCAGCTAAATATTGCCTCTACTGGACCCAGAAGTACAAGGATAAAGATGATATGATTTCTGTCTTAAAGGGACGTGGGGCACAGGTGATGGGTGTAGTGAGAGATGAGCCTGGGCATATTTGCAGAGTTCAGATCTTGGGAAAATAGCAAGAGTTAGAGCAGAATGGAAGTTCCTTGCCTTCAGATGGTATAGATACACCTCAGCCTTGAGTGCAGCTAATGGCAGCAGATCTGTGAACATAGCAGAATGAATCATGTCACAATGAAAAGCAATTTCTAATATGTCCATTCCCTTATTAGCTGGATACCTTGTAGGGGCCCATTGACACCTTACACTTCCTGTAGCCATATGTAGTTGCTACATATTTAATTCCCAGTGCAAATCTTTCAGAAGGCTACAGTAGGAATCATACCCTGTTTCTGAAAAGGATTTTGAGACTCAAAGATGGCAAGCAACAGATCCAGGATTCCAGAGTGAGTTTTACCAAGGTAGGGTTGCAAGACCAGATTTCCTGAGACCCAGGTAAAGAGTGCAGGTTGCCTTCATCAAGCACATTATCTTCCCACAACATCCCTGCTTCTATTTTGGTGTGAAGGACTCAATGGAATATTGAGCTCAAAGCAAATATAAGCTTCTTCAAAGCTTGAGGCTGTGGTGGAAAGAAATATCTGTGAAGCATGATATTGGCTCGAACTGCCAATTCCAAGAAGTATGCCCTTGGGGAAGGAATGCAGTTCCCTCAATTTCAATTAATATTCTCCCAAGAAACCCAGTTGGCAAAAGTCAGATTTCCAACCTTGCAAGTTTCTTGTAAGAATATAGTCAGTCAGTGGAGAGAAGGCTGCTTGCCAATAATAATACCTCAGAGCATCTATTAAAAACTTATAATACCCAAGGCAGTAGATTAATTCTTCCAGTAAGTCTATGAGGCAGGTGCTATTATTATCATAATTTTACAGAGGAATAAGTTAAAACTTAGACTGAGTAAGTCACTCAAAGTCACTCAGATGGAAGCAGAGCCCAAAGGGACAAGTATCCACAAAGTTTAGCCCAATTCTGCTGAACTGCAGAGTCCTGTTGCATGGAAACTGATGATTTAGTTAGGAGGATGAATGAGGTATTTAGTTGGGAGGATGAGATCTTACATAGCAATATCTGTCCTTTTAAAGTGTTCATTCCATATGCACTGATAAGATACATATAATGTGAGCAACTACTTTGAAGATAACGATATGCAATATATCAATGGTTATTAATGTCCTATTATGTTGTTCTGAAATTCTGTATAATTGTTTCTGGATTTTTTTTCATTTAAATATATACATTGCCATAATCAAGACATTGCATTGCTTCCAGAAACTATCCTTGTGTTTCTCCAGCACAGATCTCTTCCCTATGCTCAAATTCTTACCAGATTTGATGTTTTTGCCCTATAGCTCTATGTTTTCCAGACTGTCTAGTTCAGTTAATTAATGTGAGGATTCAGAGGTCATATATCTCATTCTTTACATTGTCAATAGTTTGTTCCTATTGCTCACCCGTTCCACGTTATGATGAACCTCTTGTGGCATGGATTGCTCCTCCAGGAGTGATGAAAAACTCTATTCCCAGTGGCTGTGAGTTGCCTGGTTTCAAGTACAATGTCCCTGCATTATTAATCACTTTCTCCTTTCCTTCAGATTCTGACTCCTCTTAAGAGAAGAGGGGATGCACAAGGCCCTGGCATTCATGTGGAGATAGAGATGGCAGTATCTGGTGTGTTAAAAGGAATGGAGATCAGGGTTCTGGGTGCAAAAGTAGACACAGTAAGGTGCTTTTGCAGACAAACACCTGTTTTGTCTCTTTTTCTCCCTCCATATTTGCATTCCTGCTTTGACATTTCTTATTCCTCACCAGGGAAGGCTTGACGGGCAGCTTCCCATACATCAGACTATGACTTTGTCACTGGATCAAACACTCTGCTAGCTAATTGCAAATTTTATGAACCCTCAGCCTTTGAGGCTCTAGATTGAGGTCTGTTCTCTGGATGCTGCTGTGACCATGGATGCCACAGCCTACAAACTGCAGTCACTAAAAATGGGCCAGAGTCACCTGGTCTCACTTCTTTAAGTGCGTGAGGCTTCTAGGCTTGATCAGAAAAACCTAGCTAATTAGCTTTAAAAGCCTCATTTGTGGGAAGCAGGTAAGTGGGTGGCTTGCCCGTAGGAGGGAAGGCACACAGAGCACAGAAGCTTGTTGAAATGGTAATTTGCTAAAAGAAATGGAACAGTGAAAAGGAGATAGAGGGAAAGAAAAACAAAAGGATGAGCTCTGGGAGTGATGGAGTGGAGGGTTAAAAATAGTAATGGTGTACAAGGAAGTGAGTAAGAGGCAAGTGAGGAGGGGGCAGGCAGCCTGGTTCCCGAGAAGACTGGAGTGTGTGTAAGGGAGAAAACGGCACCGGAAAGAGGTGGCCAGGGCAGGATCCGGTGCTAACCACTCTATCCTCCTGCATATGGTATGATGCCCTTTACTCTGTAACCTACGATACAAGATCAGAGTCACCTTACCGCCTCTTCCCTCTCTGGATCGCTTGCCAAGTCTTTTGCATTCCGCCTCCTAAATTTTTCTCCTATCCAGGTCACCTACCTCCCGGTACCCATCTGCTATCTCTTGTCATCTCTCTCCTGTATATTTCAGCACTATCTAGATTTTTGACCTGGCCTTTCTCTACCCATTTTGTGTCATCAGCAACAAATCTGTTTCTTCCACTTTCTGCTTGAAAATCTCTGAGGTACTCCCCACTCCTCGGATCAAAAACTGTGTAGGGAGACAGTCCTTTCTCTCTTAAATGTAGTCCCAAGTTGCCATTTGAGTCTTACCTTACTTGAGTTTTAGCTAAACCTTCTGCTCTCAGTTTATAATCTGCTGAACCGTGAAGCAAATATTCACTTGGGCATGATCTATTTTGTCCTTAGACACTTCAAATACCTGAAAATGTCCCACATGCATCTAGTTTTTTTTTTTTTTTTGTCTTGAAATCTTGGGAAATCCAATAATATTAACCTCACTTTGCATTCTAAAATGCTGGAACTCCGGCTGCCTCTGCCTCTTACCGTCCTCTAATGGACTGTAGTATTGAAGAAACTCATTGTCATTACCTATTCAGTCCTGTATAAAATGGACTCTGAGACCACCAACCCTGTACTAATAGCAATAAATCCCTAGGGAGTGGCTATCTGGTGCTGTCCTCTGATATGGCTGAAGATATATGAATATTTTACGCATGATCTTTCCCATTTTGAACTCTTTTTCAATGCCAGCTCTGATGCAAGGCATCAAGCACACAGGGGAGGAAAACAGTGTCTAATTCTGTAGGCTTTGAAAAAACCCTTTGAGGCTTTTAGGTCTTTGTTCTGAGTTGTGCTTCTCTACCTTTTCTATCAGGTAACATGGTTATTTATCCCAAATTCAGTTGTGCTGGTACTTCTCTCAGAATTAACACCAGTAACCATGATCTGTTTCATGATCGCACAATATCATGCTCAATCCTACATAGAACCCACATTGCCTTGTATTTTATTCTAAATTTTCCAAGATTTATACCTGTGTCATATCTTTTGGTTACCCCTACTCAACTTTCAAGTACCTCAAAGATTCATTAATTTCACATAACAACTGATCACTCCAGTTTTTAAGTGTGACCATTTCAAAATTAGAATTCTCAAAGTAATTTTTGCACAGAAGACAGAAAAGAAATGCAGATTCCAATTTTCATACCCAAGAGCATACATTAGAGAGATACCTTAAAAGCCTGAGAAAGAATTACAAGTACAATGAATCCTTTCTAATTTGAAATAGTTGAAGGGTGTAAAAGAATGAGAGAATAAGCAAATACATAAAACTATATGTGTGAATATAAGAGCCTAAGTTTGAGAGTATTTTAAGAGAACAAATAATCTTTTGATTGTAGATGCTAAAGTATGTCTCTTTACTTGAACTACATTGGTACCCACCTATTATGATTTGAATATGATTTATCCCTTTTAAAATTTCATTTTGAAGCAATCTCCATGAATCTGAGGGAGAAACTTCATCCGACTATGGTATTTTAAAGGTGGGATCTTAGGGAGGTGATTTGGATTAGGTAAGATCATTGGGGGTACCCTCATTATTGAATCTTGTTGGATTTGTAAGAGGGAGAGAGATAAGCAAACAAATACACTCACACACACACACACACACACACTCCACTTTTCTCACCACAGTCCACCGTAGGGGTCTGTCTGAAAGATGACCATCACCAGATTCAGACCCTTGAACATGTATCAGAACCATGAGGCAGAATAAATTTGCTGTGTGTATAACTTGTGCAGTCTGTGGCACTGTGTCATTGGCACCAGAAAATGGACTAGGACAATACCCTGACTTAACAAGTATCAGGTATGTGATTCCAGAAAATGGCCGTGTAATAAGGGAAGTCACAAAAGCTCAGAGAGACCAAGAGAGGATCTTTTCTCAGGCCTACATGTATGTTGGGGTGAGGTTGGATGCAGACCAGGAGCTCCGGGCAAAAGGGTGCAGAGAAATATGCCGTGTGTGTGTGTGTGTGTGTGTGTGTGTGTGTGTGTGTGTGTTTCAAAAATAAATAAACCAAAGACATTTGGTCTTTGAGTAAAGTTCTGTTTATCAAAATCACTTTTCCTTGTTAATTTAGAAATTAATTATATAAAACTCTTGCCAACACTCTGGACATATTTTGTTTTATTGCACCATTGCTCTAGAACTGCTTACTACTCCTAAGAAAAGCTTCATGGAATTTTAATTAAAATTATATGTTGAATATATCTTTCCAGCAATCATAAAATTTTTAAAAATGACACGCTGTTCTTTTATACAAATTGTTCTCATTTTTCTGTACACATTTTCTTCCAGCCTTTGTACATATGCAGACATAATTATACATATGTGAAACAGAAATTTATATTATTTATTGGTATTATTATAACATAAACATATCCTTTTACATGTTGTTTAACAATTCTAATAATTATACTTTATGATAGCTGTGAAATACATTTCGATCGGTAGTGTAACATCCATTATCAACCAGTTCCTCATACCTAAACATAAAAAGTCTTTATAATTTTATTACATTAAACAATAACACTGTTTACATTTCCTTTGTTAACTGTGTATTTATGTTAAGTAGCAAGAAATATTAAATATTGATAATATTAAACACTAAATATTAAACTTGCTATATATTTACATCATCAATTATTGCCTTTGTTTTTAGGGAAGCCATAGTGAAGCCCATCAACACTTGTTGTTTTCACACTAGAAATTTATTCTCTCAGAGTTTTGGAGGCTAGAATTTGGAGATAAATGGTTAACATACCTCTGAGTGCTCTGCAAAGATTCTTTTCCATCTTATCACTAGCTTCTATTGGCTTCCATAGATCCCCAGTGTCCTCTGGCTGGTAACTGTATCTCTCTCTCTCTCTCTCTCTCTCTCTCTATATATATATATATATATATATATATATATATATATATATATATATATCTTCTCCCAGCCTTGCCCTTTATGTCTTGGGACATCATTCTTATTCCTGTAATGACAACAGTTATGGAATGTAAGGACCATTACCCAGGATGATGTCATCTCAAGAGCCTTCACTACTGACATCTATAAAGATCCTCCTTCTAAATAAGGTACTAGGATTTAAGATTTACATGTATCATTTAGGAGGACTTTATTCAACTTTTAAAATCGCTGGTATTCTAGTCAAGGATGCCTATGTCCTGTCCTTTTAGCCATCACTCTTCCTCAGAGAATTTTGAAAACTATAGACATGAATGATGGGAATCAAGTGGGTCACAAAGTGCAGACTTCTGGCTCAGAATGATCTTTCCTGATAGCTGGGTTGATGTGAGACTTCTAATATTTGGTTCTTTCTGGTCCCCTGAGACTACATTAAAGAGGCTGAGAAGAGCTACTGATACGGCAGAAGACTTTCATGCCTAGGGGACAGTTCTAGCTCCATCTATCCTTGAATCAAGCGGGAAAGATAAGTGTATGAGGGAGATGCCAGAGACCAAGGAGTTCCACTCCTGATCCATAATGAATGCACAGAGACTCTACACACTAGTAAAAGAGACCTAGCAGCATATTTCAGTAGAACTCAGTAAATCAGACACCTCTTCCCTTTGAGGTGAGGAGCATGTAGGGAAGGAATGGGAGGAAAGCAGAAGATAGAGAAAATAACAGAATGCTTCACCCTACATATTCTATGTTACAGTGTCATTCACATGTGTAATATCGATGCCCTCTAAAACATTTTTCCTTTTTGCACATTTCTATGTATCTAGACTTTATAATTGTCACTTTTATTTTTTATAAATTTTTATTGTGCATTTTTGCAGTAAATAATAATCACATTCATTAGGGGAGTAGGTCTATGTCCATAATACATCTTATTTTTTTAACTTATTTTCCCCTTCCTCTGCTTCCCTCTTGGTCTCTTGACTCCACAACAAATTAAAAGGAAAAATCATGATCACCTCAATAGATGCTAGAAATATTGATAATGAAATCAAATATTCATTCCAGGTTAAAAAAGCAAATGAAAAATGAACCTCAGAAACTTGCAGTAAAATTGAATTTTCTCAGCCTAGTTAGAGGCAGTTATCAGAGACTCCCCAGAACACCTTTTAAATGTTGAAACATTTCTGTTTTATGTGGGACTACTGAAAAAAACCTGTTCAGATCAATATTGTTTTGCAAACAAAATATAAATTTTGGAGCTGGGTAAGGGAACATATAATTGTAATCTCAGCACTCTGGGACTGTGAACCAGAAGAATCACAAATTCAAAAGAATTTAAAAAGAAGTTGAGAACACAGCTCAACCTGAAGCTCCTGGGTTCAATCCCCATTACTACAAAATGAATAAATGAATGAATGAATATTGGAGAGAAAATCCATCATACATTACAGGCAATTTTCTGTCTACTAAAAATTGAAGAGAATCAGTTGAGATATATATGTGCAGCAATGAGAGAATTCAATCAATGCTGTGTTCTGTAGGTCTGAACTGAAAATCGATAAGTTCAATAGTGGGAGATGGGGCATGCGGTTTCAGCCTTTATGAAGGAGATTAGTTCCTTTATAAAAACAATCCAATCTCCAATGAGTTAGCTTGCCCCATCCACAGGATAGCACAAGAAGTCAGCATCTTTGAACCAGGAAGATTTCACTAGACACCAAATCTGTCTTTACCTTTATCTGGGACTTCGCAGCTTCCAGAACTATAGTAAATAAATTTCTGTCACTTAATCGCCATCAGTTCTTGTTTTATTGTTATAACAACAGTAAATTTTCCAGAACCATCATTCATCAAAGTGAGCACTTACTATACACCAAGAATTGTGTAAGATTTCAAAACAGTAGTTTCTCCTTTTATAGATCTTGCATTTCCTGGATATAAAGTTGAACTCAAGTGAGAAGTTCCAATGGACAATATCAATAACCTAAAATCTCTAGAAATAAATCTAAGAGGAAACATACAAGACCTATGAAAAGAGCATTTTAAATACTGTTGTGATGATGATACTAAATAAACACCACCGCAAGTTAACCCTGGTAACTCTGTGATGATAGTGGCACTGTTACTACTCTTCCCTGATTTCTAAATAAGGCTGAGTGAAATAAAAATGATAATAGTCAAGGGTGGAGCTGGCATGGTAGAAAAGGCAGCCACTATGCCACATTTCTTGCTGCATATCTTTTAATCTTTCTTTCTCAGCCTCGATCTCTCTACCTGAAAAATGGCAATGTCCACACTACTCTCCCATGTGAATGAACGGCCATAGTTAAAAATCAGGGCATAAGAAGATATTTGATAAATCGTAGCTCCTTCATGCTATCAGGAGAGGAACTGAGCTCCCTGAGTCTTTATCAACACACTCCATAACATAATGATAGGGTGAGAGAAGTATTTCCATCACCATCAATCAACACAAGGAAAAATAACTTCAGGAGGTACGTAGGAGAGGGGTGGGTTTTAAATGGGTAGAATGTCTATTATACTGACTTGCTTAATGATTCACTGAGCTGTTTGATTTGAGAGACAGCAAATCTGAGGGATGTAAAATGCCAATCTTCTGGAGCAGCAATTATCTGTCATTAAATAGCAGTGCTTTTTGAAGGAAGGAAGAAGTCACTTTGCCTCCGGAATGAGGTGACTCATGGAAAAGATCATTTCCCATAGAGCAGGGAGAGAGCTTCGAGTGGAGTTTAGGAGGTGCAGATACCCAGACACTTGGGGAAGACCCCACACCCAAAATATTTCTGGAGGCTGGCTGTGCTCTCATCTTGCTATCCACATATATGAAATAAAATTAAGAAAATGTAAAAATGATAACACTTCCTAGTATCAGCTAATGTAATAACTACTCCTATTTTCGTACCCAGTCATCCGTGTCATCCAATACCCACATCAGTTTGCTTCCAGGACCATGCTTGGATACCAAAATTTCAGATGCTGATGTTTCTTATTAATTTACATATAATGTACACACATCTTTTCTCTAGTTGAATTTTAATAACTAATAAAAAGTAAATACAAATAGTTGCTTTACCATAATTTTCAGAGAATAATATCACATGTAGATATGACTTTTTTGAAGATTTTTTGATCTGAGGTTTGTTGAATCTGGGCATCTGAAATTCTCACATGCAAAAGCCAACATTTCCTTCTGAATTTTTCTCCTCTCTGCATATTTCTTTTCTTCCTTACCTAACAGTAATCCTCCAGTCTTGCATCTGATCAGAGGTTGAAATTCCCTCACTAACCCAATGGAGAACTTTGGAACAGCTGTCAATCACGGAATTTCAGTTTTTCATCAAAATGTAACAGCCAACCCAAAGATTTTGTCCAGATTGACAGACAACATAGGCAAATTGCTGGCATTTATAATTAAAGACCCATTCTCTATGCCTGTATGAACCAGGAAATTCTCTTTGGTTGCAAATGAAGAACTGGTCACCAGGCATCAGGAATGTCTAGATTTGAGGCCACTCCAAAGACTCTTGCAGCCACTTAACCAGAGTCAAGGGAACTCCACAAGTGACATTAAACCAGATTTAGTTTTCTCTCCTTTCCATCTCCAAAGGCTTCATTTTGGTATTTACATTCCAGCACGAGGTCATCTGATTGATCAACTTAACATTCAATTTAGCCCCAGGATAACCTGTCCCAAGACTGGAGACAAAAATCTGTAGTCATAGCCAAGCTAATCACTGTGAACTGGTATCCACTTACCTGCATTTTGCTATAACCACTGATATTTTATGTCATGCCATGAGCATTTTCCAAGTACTTACTGTTTGCTTGTCATCTTATATTTCATTTTCCAGAAAAGTCAGTTGAGGGGCTGAACTGCTATTTAATGGTGAAAAGTATAAGGGCACCCAAATCATATTAAAATATGATAAATTAGACTCAAAATTCATGCTCTTTAAGATACACTCTAAATAAAATTAATATCTAAACTAAAGAATGTGAAACTATTCATAACACATATTTGTCAAATCATTCATTTACAAAACATGTATGTGTTATATATATATATATATATATATATTCTGTAAAACATTGGAAGAAGAAAAGACAATATACTTTTCAAAAGTTCCAACACAATATAAAAAGTGGCACTATATTTGCAGTGGACTGTTACATATTAAAAATGCATAATGCATATTTCAGAGAAACCATTAAAATTTAAAAATTTAAGGTAATAGTAAGAAAAAATTCTAAAATTATTCAACGCAAAAAAAGTGTTCAAAAAAGAAAAGTAACTACCAAAGAGAAGATGGGAAATATAGAAAAGAAATAAAAAGGGGCAAATCTAAATTGTAACGTATAAATATATGTTAACAGATGAATACTATCAAGTCAATAAAAAAAACAAAACTAAAACCTTGTCAAGGTTTTAAGGAACATGGTTAATTATGAAATTAAAGTTGAAATCAAATAAAAGGTTAGAAAATGTTATATGAAAACACTAACCAAGAAAAATCTAGAATTGTTACACAGAAAAGTAGACTATAGAACAGAAAACATTATCACTGTATTTCTCCTTAAAAAGCAGTTCATTCACTTAGCATTTCTAAATATACATGCACCTAAAACTCAGAGCTTAAATATATAAAACAAAAAATGATAGAAGTGAAAAGAAAAATAGCCAAATTCACAATTATAGTCAGAGATATTAACTCAATATTTGATAAAACACATAGCAAGAATACTAACAAGGATAGAGAAGATATAAACAGTACTCTTAAGTTATATATCATCATTAATAATTAACACTCCACCCAATAACAACTGAATATATTCTTGCAAGTATACATGAGCCATTACCAAGATAAACTAATTACTTGGTCTTTAAAATCTCAATAAATCTAAAAGAATGGACATAATTCAGAATATGTTCTCTGCTTATAATGAGATTAAACTAAAAATAAATAATGAAGTAATATCTGTAATATGTCTAAATAGTTTACAATTCAGCAATGTATTCTAAATAACCCAGGGATCAAAAAAATTTTCAGTAAAATTGAAAACACCTTGAAATGAATGAAAATAAAAGCAACACATCAAAACTTGTGAAATACCCTAAATAACATATAAAAGCATGAAACTCAAAGAATATGAACTATAAATTCAATTATATTAAATTAACAGTTACTGCTTATGAAACACCCACAAGAAACAGAGGGTTAAGCCATCAATTTGGAGAGGATTTGGCAACAGATATAATAGATGAAGCTTCAATATGTCATGAGCCAATAAGAAAACAACAAACAGCTCAACAATGACAACAGTAACAACAAAAATAGACAAAAGTCCTAAAAGGTATTTCCCTAGACAGTAAAGAGAAACTACCTGACAACATGTGAAAAGATGTTTAATGTCAACAGTGATAATGTGAATTGCAAACAGAGAATTTAAAGTCAAAACTTAAGAAAGCGTGTAAATGCCAAAGTGAACAAGAAGACTAACAAAGAGAAATATGAGGGCCAAGGGTTTAGCTCTGCAGCATAAGCGCCTGCCTGGCAAGCGTGAGGTCATCAGTTCGATCCCTGGTACAAAAATAAATAAATAAGTAAATAAATAAAGTGAGAGAGAAATATGAACTGCCACAAAAGTCTAATGGCAAAATAAGATTGTGAAGCTGTTTGGAAAACAATGTAATGTTATAGTTGTTTTGAAGAATTGTGTACTTTATGATCCTTTTATTGCATTCGTAGGTATATATTCTTAATAAATTTTTATCTGTGTTCCAGCTTATAATGCCATTTCATTTAATAGCAAAAAAGGTAAAATAAACACCCAGAAAAATAAAATGGATACATATAGTATGATTCATTCACCCTAAAATAGTGCACAGCTATGCAAAATAAACGACTTAGAGCTACTTTCATCAGCATGGACCAATCACCAGCAAGTCATAGAACTTACATAATGTAATTCCATTCATACAAATATGCGATGTATTTCATGATTTAAAAGATATAGAAGATGTGTATTTTTATGCAAAACAGAAATTATTAATATTTTTGTAAACAGAACCCTGTCTTTCTTGAGCTAGGGATACCATATTTCCAGAAATATTTGAACCTATCTGGGTTATGCCTTGCTTACCTCTCCTCACTCCCGTGCCCCTACCACACCATGGAACAGTACGACAGCCAGGTCTTCACTGGTTGGAGGGTAGGAGGGAGAATTGGAGACAGACTGTTTTAGTTTGAATGGTCTCCTCAGAAATCATGTTGAAATTTAATTGCCCTTAAGAGGTGATTAGGTCACAGCAAGCTTTACTCTCGTGAATGGATGAAGGCCTTCATATGACAGTGGGTCACTTCGTGCAGAAGAGGGCTCATGACTACCAGAAGAACTTGGTCCCTCTCCCAGGTCACATGCTATCCAGCCCAGTGCTGCCCACTGACAAGCTATGGTGCAGAAACCTGGTGCTCACCAAATGCAACCTCTCAATCTAGGACTTCCTTACTCCAAAACCCTGAGTCAAATAAGCTTCTATAGCCTCAGTGAATATGAACATTGTATGTTATAAACATCAGCTAAGAGTTATAAACATCAGCTAAGAGTTATAATCGCAAAAAAAACAATGCTGAAAGAGGATTTAGAGGCAAGGGAGGTAGTTAGGTGGGAAGGGGACTAAAAAAAAAAAAAAGAAGCAAACTGCATTCTGTGCATGTACTCACTCCCCAAGACAAACGAAAAGTCACATATGTACTGCAGATATGCACTAGAAACGAAAAACTCATCCATCTGCAGTATTCTATGGTGACAGTACAATATATACTAAGACAGACAGCTTGTATACAAATTCCCTGAGAGCTGCCTACCCTAGAAAACCACATCATGTCCATCCTGTAAATTTCCTGGCAGTGTCTAGCCCAGGGCTGGCAGTGGAATAGACCTCGGGTCTGATCTCCCCCTAGCTGTACATCTACAAAACCCAGGCTCACTGCATCTCTCAGGACTCTCACTCCTAAAACTGGGTTAACAACAACTGCCTGGCTTTGCCAGTGTGCTGCTTCCAGCTTAATTAACAAAAGGAAAGTCATGCTAAGGCTTTGTCTGCAAAATACTCTCATCACACAGTAAAAACCATCAAAAAGATGGCAATGTACCATCAATTTAACATTTTAAGTTACAAGTAACATTGATTGGTTTGTTTCATTATTCAACAGCTGCAAATGATTGTTGCAAAAAAATTTCTGAAATTCAGAAATATACAAGAATGAAGACAAATGAACAGTTTTACTCAAATCCTGATGTAATCACTATTGGCAATGGACACACACCATCCCATTCACCTTCTATGGAAATACGTTCATACACTCTTCGTTTTTAAACATTACTCATTTTATATGTATTTGTGAACTGATTGTGTAAATTTACAATTACTATGGATTTATCTCATCCAATCTTCTGTGGTTTTGTTTTATTGAATAACCAACAGTTTTTTTAATCATTCTCTTATTTGCTATTTCTGATTTTTTTTAAAACTTGCACACGCAATGTTGAAATGATTTTTCTCAAAAATCTTTGTGGATACATTGTTTCCTCTGGACAGAGTCCCAGAAGTAGACATTCTTTCATGTATGCATTTATATAAAACCAGATATTCTCAAGTGGTTATAATTCAAATGACATAACTCATGCAAATCACTTAATATAGTGTGGCAAATGTAAGAAATGTTTTTGTAGAAAATGCTCCAACTGTGCACATAGGACTTTTCATATATTGCTCTTATAACTTGAAATGCCTCTGTGAGGCGGATGAACTAGACTCAGAGAACTTTAGTAACTTCTTTGAGGTTGCACAAGTCCACAGGTTCAGGGTTCAAACTGAAGTTTCTGAGGCAGAAGGAAGGACACTGTGCCCTGAATGTGTTTCTCAGTATCTGAGCTGCTGCCATACTCTTCATAGACCTGTTGTCTAAAGATACATTTAGAGTTTGATACAGACCTTTGTTGGTGATGGACCCACTACTTCTGCAAACTTTCTCACTCACTGAGTCACACATTTAAGTTTGCACATGATAAACACTTATCTGTGCACTTGAGAAGTGCATCAGCAACCTCACCCTAGCCTTGGGTTCACAATCTAAAGGGAATGTTAAGTAAACTCCTGAAAAATGTGCTTTCCATTAAAAAGAACTTTATACAAGACATGGTTCAGCCCTAGAAGCAGTACCCTTAGCTCCCACTCCCCAATTATTTCTGATATTTGTCTAATTTTAATCTTGCACATTAAAATTAAACTTCATTATTTTATCCAACTCACAGCCACTCTGTCTACCTAATCCAGGACTTCTTGTACCAGAAGTAATGCTTTGGAGCATTGCAGAGATCATCCGGGGAGAAAAGGAGCAACAGGAACAGAGGTGAAGTTCTGTTTAGTTAACCTGTGTTCTCTGGTGCTCTCTCCATGTGGCTTGATGCCCCAGTACTCTCAGTCCTGGTTTGCATTTTTGCATTCTTGTCTGGGCTCTTTAAAGACTGCTTGTAAGGAACAACAACTGCATAATTTTCTAATGTTAGCGGCATACTCTGCAGAAGGCCTTTCTGCTCTTCCTTTGTATGGGGAGCCCCTCCATCTGGCTGGCAGTTTGATTGGGGAAAATCTTCTCAACATGGCTCTGAGTTGGCTATGCACAGACTCCACCTGGCCCAGGGGAACACCCAACCATTTGTCCTAACAGATGTGGCATTGTATTCACCTTTGATGATTGCTTCTAGAGTAATCTAATAATAAGTTCTGGTTATTTTCTTTTACTAATACATGTTTATTTTATTAGTGGAAAATAACCTATAATTTTGTGCTGCAATCTATAAAATCTCTTGTCATAAGTACATCAGATATGATTTTTACACTTCTCCAAAATTCAGTGACATTCTTTTACAATACAAAACAGATAGTTTGAGATATTAAAGTTCAATAGGAAGTGCCAAAAATTTCTTCAAAAGAAAATTTGAAAAGAGAAATCAGAGAGGAAAAAAATCTATGTTATGAAATGGGAAGACAAAAACGGATGTCTCCTTATTGTCAATTATTCATAATAGAAAAAATATATAACTGGAAAGAAGAAATCAATCTGAAAAAATTCCAGTAATAGTTAATGATCATATAGATGGAGTTGACAGAGTTGACCAACGTGTAACAAGCTACCATGTAATCAAAAAGCAAGGAAAATATCATTATAAAATATTTATGCACTCATGTTGGAACTTTGGGTGCTGGAGAACAGGCAGCCTGGCCTACTCGCCACCCTGGTGAGCAGCTGGTGGCCTGGCAAACCACTGGCACACCAGGGCGAGAACTAGCAGCGTCTCCTAAGCTTGGCATCATGTTGGAACTTTGGGCGCTGGGAGAACAGGCAGCCTACAGGCAACCCTGGTAAGCAGCTAGGGCCCTGCTGGTGCGCGGGCTAAGAATCAGACATTGATCCATCCCCCTGCCCCGTTATCAAGTAGGCACCGGCGGTCTGAGTATCTTTTTGGAGGATGAATGTATACAGCATGGCAAGTAAGGGGGATTTCCTTCTACCATCTCTCTGAAGGCAAATATTTTTATCACTGTTTTGCTCAGTCCGGATGAATGGTACTGCTTTATTCAATATTCTGTTTTTAAAAGTTCGATATTTCCTTCCATTTTCCTCTATTTGACTGAAAGAACAGCTAATATGAACAAAATGGGCTGTACTATTGAGCCCATTGCTTGTGTCCTGGTGACCTGCTCTGAGGTTCTGTGGTAGTTTTATTGCAGTGCAGTCGCATGGGTTTGTTCTGTCTTGTTCTGCTGTATTTTGCTACCTTCAAAAAAAAAAGTAGATAAGAAAGTAACAAAATACCTCTAATAATCTCCCAGCTCCACCAAAGCTGATCCATGGATCATGGATGAGGAGAAACTCAAAAACAAGGCAACAGAATTATATAAGGTGATTAAAAGTATATAACAACAACAAAACAAGACAGTAAGGTACTGAGCAACCTGAAACAGGATACAACTAAGCAGATAATGGACCTAAAAAGTAAAAAGAAGAAAAAAGAGTGCTCTAGAGGATATGGTTGTGTGTATGTTTGAGTGTGTAGGATTGAAAACCATGTTGTTAAGTTGTTACTGGATCATTGAACTTCTTTGCAGTCTCACTGTTTGAATGTACACTTTGTATGCTTTAATTTTGTAACTTTAACAACTAGGTCTGAGAAGACAGTATGTAATTTATCAACTAGTGATTTCTTACTGCTTTTTTTTCTGAGATTCTGTATTGTTTCTACCCCTTTTTCTGTTTTATTTTTTTTCTTTAAATAAATTTTTCTTAAAATTTTAAAAAATGTTTATACATCTTCTGAACCAAGAAATATGAAATTTGTTATTTATTCAAAATTAGGGGGTTCAAAAGTTATTTACAATTTGGATTAGGTCTAATAAACCAAATAATTGAAAAATATGGGACAAGGAAACACCAACTAGGATGCCTGTTGTCAATGTCTTCACTATAATGTTTAGTTGGTAGACATTTTATTGAAATAATACCACTCACAGAAGAAATGGAAGGCCAACACAGCAAGGTAAGTATGCTGCTCAAAAACAGATAATAATGCATAAAAGAATTCAGAAAGGTACTAGATAGACACTACTGTCCAGATTATAACATTGTATTATGGAGTCAATGTTTTAAAATATACCACACACAGAAAAATCACCAAGTGAATTAGATAAAATTGTCATTTTTATATCTCATGTTACATTACCTTATAAAAATTAAGGAAAATTTTTGCAATTTTGGGTCATCCTGTACTTAAATAATTGGTTTGGTAAATGGTTAACCAAAAGTATTGACTTCATACCTGAAATATAAAGGAAAAGAACATGTCTTCCTGGCAAGAGAGTTTTCTTCCAGTGTATTAATGGAGGTTGGTAGTAAAAACTATCCCTGGGTCCCTTGAGAATGTCTACCACCATGGTTATGTTGTATTTTGAAATTTGAGCATATATTATTTTTCTTATTGAAATTTCTGTTTTTTAAATTAATTAAGTTTATTGATACATTTAAATATACATAATGATCACATTCATTATAAGAAATCTGCACCTGTACATGATGTATCTTGAGTCTCCTTTTTTTCCTATTTCCCTCTCTGGGTTGTCTCTTCACTCCATTGGTGATTTTTTTTTTTTTTTGACAAAAGCTTTTAAATAAGATGAGATCTCAGTTATTGATTCCTTAACCTTATTCAGGCAAGTCATCAACTGTATGCTGTTTCAGACATGTTTTAGGTTAAGAAAGCAAAAATGATCTAGAAGATTTGTCTGCTCTGTTCCAAGGGTAGATTCCTAACAGATCTGGGAGAATGTTGTAGGAGCCCTAGACAGGAGGGCACTTGTAGCATAATTAGATCCTCCACACCAAAGGAGAATTATTAAGGCCTTCTTTGCCTCAGGAGACATAGCTATCCCAGGACTTGAAGAGAAGAGAAAGAGAAATGAGTTGGAAAACTTGAAAATTCTTCCCTAGCTATAACAATAGTGAAAAAGCAAGACCTAGAAGAATTGGTCAAAACAGACAACAAAAACTCATGAAAGTTACCCAAAATAAACATGAAACAAAATAGTCAAGAGACCACCAAGCCTAGGGAAACCAGGGACAAAAGTTAGAATCGCCTAACAGCAACCCATAGAAAATACTGCCCCCAAAAGACATGCTCTGCCTCGCATCTGTTGTAAGATTTCTTGACACCAGATGTGTCAGTTTCACATCACTTTGATGAAATACTGAATACAAGTTACATAAGAAGTGAAGGAAGGTTTATTTTGCTTCATTATGCCAGGGGTTCAAGCATAGGGTTGGGCAGCCTCACTGGTTTGAGCATCTGTTCAGGTCAGCACATCATAGTGTATGAATGTATTGGGTTGAGTGCCAAAATCCTGAGCCTGGAACTGGAGAGAGAAAGAGAGAGGAAGGGAAGGATCAGGTCCCTCAATCCCTTTCAAGGGCACACTGCTAGTGACATAAGAACATCCTGTTAGATCCCACTTATCAAAACTTTCATTACTGAAAACAAGCAGCCAGCTCACCGCTCTGCTAAGTGGCTGTGGGCCTGCCAGTGCACAGGCTAAGAATCAAACATCCCCCCCTCATTAGCAAGTGGGAGCCGGAGATCTGAGTATCTCTTGGGAGCATGAACATATGCAGTGTGGCAAGTAAGGGGGATTTCCTTCTACCATCTCTCTGAAGGCAAATATTTTTATCACTGTTTCACTCAGTTCTGATTAATGGTACTGCTCTATTCAATATTCTGTTTTTATAAGTTTGGTATTTCATTCCATTTTGCTCTACATCATTGAAAGAACAGCTATTGTAAAGAGAACCGGATGTACTATTGTGCCTATTGCTGTTGTCCCGGTGGCCTGCTGTGAGGTTCTGTGCCAGTTTCACTGCACTGCCTCAGTTGATTTTATTCTGTCTTGTTCTGCTGCATTTTGCTACCTTCAAAAAAAAAAAAAGATAACACAGTAAAAAAATACCCCCCCCAAAACTCCCAGCTCCACCAAAGCTGATCCATGGGGCATGGATGAGGAAAAACTCAAAAGCAAAACAACAGACTTATATAAGGTGATTAAAAAGTAAATAACAACAACAAAACAGATCAGTAAGGTACTGAGCAAGCTGAAACAAGATATAACTAAACAGATAATGGACTTAAAAATCAAAAGGAGGAAAAGAAAGTGCTCTAAAGGATATAACTGCATGTATGTTTAAGTGGGTAGGATTAATAACCATGTTGCTAAGTTTTTAATGGATCATTGAACAGAACTGTTTGTAGCCTCACTGTTTGAATGTCCACTTTGTATGCTTTAATTTTGTAACTTGAACAACTATGTCTAAGAAGACAATATGTAATTTATCAACTAGTGATTTCTTACTGTATTTTTTTCTGAAATTCTATATTGTTTTTATCCTTTTTCTGTTTTGCTTTTTTTTCTCTTTAAATACAATTTTTAAAAAGCTTTCATTACCTTCTCATATTACTATCCTGGGAATGTTTAACACAGGCCCTTTGGAGGTTATTACCCATATTCAAGCCATAGCACTACATATTTTTAAGTGGTATCATAGTCTGTTTTCTATTGCTATAACAAAACACCTGAGACCAGGTACTTAGTCTCAGAGGTTGAAAGTCCAAGATCATGTGGTCTCTTTCATTCAAACTCTAGAGGACCTCTCTGGCTGTGTCACAATATGACAGAGATGTATAAAGGGAAATGACCATGGACAGAAGGAGATAAGTATGCAATTGAGTCTCATTTTGTAACAATATACTCTTGAGAACTAACTCATTCCAGAACACCAGCATTAATTTCTTCTGAGTTCAATGCCCACAACAACCCCAATTCCCCAAACAGGCTTCGTGTCTCAAAGATTTTCCTCCCTATCCTCTCAACATAGCCTCCCTGGAGACCAAGTTTCCAGAATGTAGAGGACATTCTTAAACCATGTGCACACCACAGAAGTTGAGGACAATCAAAAAGGTAATATTGAGTTTTCTTTTGGTTAGAGAGGAGTCAGAAAGGAAGTTACATTATGTAAAACAAAGTACTATTTCTTACACATCTGAGTTTGGGACTGAGATTTCTACTTGCTACTTATTCATTCTTTGGGGCTTAAACTCTGTAGAAAAGGTGATGCTGTTACTTTGCTGATGACCAAAGACCAAAGGGATTAGGGATGACCACAGTTTGCATGGGAACAAGAAGAAAACTGGCTGATGCATTTATCCCGCTCGCTGCTGCGCTGGCACATTCTGCATGAGCCTGGAACTGCCAACTTGAATTAGTTGTGAGGTTTCTCTAAATGGCACTTAAACTTCTACAGAGCAAACTAAATTTAGTTCCTCTCATATACACAGTTGCCTTATTGATGGGAGCAAAAACAAGCATTGAAACATGTTTTTGGAAATGTTTGAATAATCTATGTCAAAGCAGGAAAGCAGAAGCTCTTAGAGAAGAGTGCTTTGCAGGGGACAGTTCTGTGCCTTGAAATTCAGAGGAAGAAAAACTATAGGATGACCCAAACTAGGGAAGAGAGAAAGGATTCACTTTAGTTCCATATTTCTGCCTAAAAGGAGTGAAGAACAGAAGAAAGAAGCCAGAACAAATGGTAAATAAATTGTTTCGGTTTGAATCCATCTTTTATCTGACCAAGAGGCTTTAGTTACACAAAGATGAGTCAGTGAGCTTTGCTGATCCTGACTGGGAAGGGAAGAGATCCAGTTTTGTGCTGCAATGGATGTGCTCACAGAGAGCAAAGGGATACAAGCAGGGGTTCCTGGTGTGGCCCAAAGGATCTGGAAGAGGCACCTACAAAGTGATGTTTGGTGTTTTTGAAAGGTTGGACTATGGTTTGGGCTTGTCTGTCTGAGGAAGAGAGAGGAGCTCTACTTGAACAGAACCAGATTTAGAGACACGAGGTAATATGATGAATTCAGGGGAGAGTAAGACTTCTGTTGTGTAGAGCACACAGAATATGACAGAATGTGCAGGGAATAGCAGTGAGGGAAAGTCAGGGGCCCACACTGAAAAAGCTAAGGATTCTTAGCTTCATGCAGTAATCTGCTACCTCTTCTGATCTTTGGATACTGCTTCAGAACCACAGCCTTGTCAGAACAGTGATTTCCTGAAAGACATGAGAGAAGTATTCTAGGGACTCAACAACACAAAGGAAATAAAAATTTATAGTACTAGCATTGGAAATGTTTTTCCTACTGGAAAAATGAAACGAAGTGTAGGTATGTTTTAAATAATTATTTCACTGGGTTTTAACAAATAGGTTTTAGCTACTGTGCATCAGAAAGGTGACTCAGCACTGGCCCAGTGAGACATGTTTCCGGCTCTCTAGAAGTCTTCAGTGTGGCAAAGAGTCACACAAATCGCCCACTCAAAGAAAATCATGATGTGATGAAATGTCAGAGCATAATGGGTGCTGAAGGGAATAATGATGTCATTACTGAGGACCCAAATGGAAGAGGGCATGTGAAGGTCATAAACAACTCTTCCAGACTTTTGATTTCTGTTTTAGATATGTAGAGGACTGGGAAATCATCACCCTCAGCCTTGCATGGAGAAGCTGAACAAACTGATATGTAAAGATGTGTTTTGAAAACTGTAGAAAGCTGCATTCAGAGAGTGTTGCAGCCAAGAACAGCTCAGCTGGAGCAGAAATCAGTGGAGCCAAGAACTGATAGGAACATTTGAATGGTAATTTTGATAAATTGCTAGAAATTGGGTGCTGTGAGTTGGATTTTGCACTCTCAAATTCATATTTTGAAATCCTAACCCCTAGTATCTTGGATGGTGATTATGTATTTGGAAAGGAGATCTTTAAAGAGGTGAGGAAAAATGAGGTCACTAGGCTGAACCTTAATCCAATATGACATATCCTTATAAGAAGAAGAAATTAGGCCACAGGCCAAAGCAGAGGAAGGTTGTCAGGGGACTCGGTATGATGACAGTCCTCTACAAGCCAAGATGAGAGCTCAGGTTAGGCCAACCCAGCCAGCAATTTGATGATGGGCTTTAGTCTCCTGAATCATGAGAAAATAAGTCTACATGTTTAAACTACCTTTTCTCTGGCATTTATGTGGCAGCTTAACTACCAATACACCAAAGATAGCACTAGAATAAGGTAGAGAATATCTTATGTGCCTTTTACAACCCCATACTCTCCTAGGTTTAATGTGCAAGAAACCCATTAGGCTATCATGGGAACAGCTAAGAATAATCCTCAAAGTTACTCAGCAGGGATAGGAAAAAAATTCTTCTGAAATAAACTTAGAACTTTCTCTATTAAAAAAGAACCACTTCTCAAAGAAAACAAATTTAAAGCATCTTTACTCTGTCTTCTGAAAAGGCACTCTTCCCACTAGCACTGTGCTGGTCTGATTTTTTAAAAAAACTAAGTTTAAGTTTTTAAACAGATATATAACAAACATTCAAGTTGTGCATGATAATTGAGCACCATGTGAGGTTTTAACATATGGATGCCTTAGGTACTGTTCATATTGGGTTAAACATATCCATTTCCTCATCATCTAGCTTTTCATGCTGAGAATATACAATATCCTTCCTGTTAGCTTTTAAAGCTATACAGTAAATAATTTTTAACTATAGCCACTTTGCTGTGCAATTAGCACATGAGAACTGCTTTCTCCTATGTAATTGTAACTTCACATCTGCTTATCAAATTTTCCCCATTTATACTCCTCTTTTACTTTTCCAGCCTTTGGTAACCACCATTAAACTCTCAATTTCCATGAGATCAACATTATGTATTCCACATATATGTGAGCTTGTGCAATATTTGTCTTTCTGTATCTGGCTTATTTCACTTAACAAATGATCTCCAATTCCATCAATACTTTCACAAATGACAGGACTTCACTGTATGTGGCTGAATAGTGTTCTGTTGTGTATATACTCCATATTTTCTTTATCTGTTTGTTGTTGATGATCACTTAGGCTAATTCCTAGCTTAGTAACTGTGAGTAATGCTCCACTAAGCATCACAGTACAGATATACTTGCGACATAATGATTTCATACACCCATAGTAGGATTGATGAATCATTTGTAAGTCCTATATTTAGTTTTTTGAGAAATTTTTGTATTGTTTTTCATAATGGCTGCATTAATTCCCATCAGCAGTGTGTGAGTTCTTCTTTCTGCTCCTACTTATTTGTATTTTTTAGTGTGATTTGGCTAAAGAATACACTCATGAATAACTATAAAAGAAGAGAAAGCCCAAAAATAGATTCTCACAGATGTCAAGTGATCTTTGACAAAGAAGCAAAGACAGTTTAATGGAAAAAATAATAGTCTATTTACCAAGAATGTGGGAACAATTGAATAGCCATATACCAAAGAAAACCAATTTACATATCACATCTTTTAAATCAATAACTAAAAATTAATTATAGAACTAAATGCAAAACACAAATGCTAACAGTGTATTGCAAAGTAAAATAATAAGAAGAAACTATTACACCTACTAGAATGCTCAAAACTCAGAACACTGATAACACCAAATGCTTACAAATGTCTGAAGTAACAGATCTCAGTCACTGCTGGTGGGGATACAAAGTGGTACCACTATATTGGTTTCTTGCAAAGCTGAACATTTTCTTGCTGGATGACTCACCAATTTCACTACATATTTATCCAGTGAAGATGCAAATTTACCTTTGTATGAAAGTGTGTTTATAGTAGTTTTATTTATAATAGCCATGATGGGAAACAACAGGGATATCTTTCAGTAGGTAAAAAAAGGAAAGTTGTGCCATCCCACCAGGTGACAATGACAGCCTAGGGAATGAATTTTTATTCAAATATGAAACTTAGTTCAATCACTGAGAAAGCCAGGGAGGCTACTCAACTGGGAGCACCCACAGTTAGGGAGCTACCTCCTCTGAGAACTCTCAGGCTTGTATTTAGAATCTCAGAGTAAGAGAAAAGAAAGGAAGAAAAACAATCTGGGCAAGAACTAGACAGTTTTCTTGGGGAAAGGCGAAGAACAACGGCCAAAATTAACACGCCTCACTAATCTGAACTTCATATTTAACCATTCTCTGTTCACAGAGTCTCTGTGCTTTTGCCTCTCAGATTAACCATTCATTCATTGGCCAAATCCTCCACACTGTGTTACATTGATAGAAAGGAATATTATTCAGTGATAAACCAAAATTAGTGTGAACAAGTCACGAAAAATATTGATGAACCATAAAACATTTAATGAATAATTTCAACTTTAGGAGTCCCTGTGTATCCATGGCTTTTCTTTCTGTGATTTCAGTTCCAGAGTCAATCATGGTTCAAAAATATTAATTTGAAATTCCCTAAAATAAGCAATTCATAGGTTTTAAATAGTGCACTATCCTTTGTGGTGTCATGAAATCTCACGTATTCTGCTGTATCTTGATGGGATGTAAATCATTACCTCATCCAATGTTTTCATATTTTTTGCCTTGATACCTGTTCTTGATAGTCATTTAGAGACCGTTAGGATGATCTAATGGACTGTCAGGATGTCATGGGGCTTGTATTCAAGTAACCTACATTTTACTTAAGAATGATCCTGGCAGGATCAAGAAGCCTGAAGAGATAAGGAGCCATGTGGGAGTTAGTCAGAGAAAATTAACTAAAAACACAAGTAACTGAAATAAAGAGAGATATATACATACTGAGACAAAATCAGTTTGAAATAAGAGAATTATTAAACAAACCATAGACATAGGATTTTATAAAATGGAGAAGCAGCCTACAGTGCTGCCTGTGGAACCCACCTGTGTACAGAGCAGGAACTGCCATTCTGAAAAATTTCCAAAAAACTGATGGACTGCAATACAGAGGCAAACTCAGGCCACACAGGACAGATTTGGGATATAAAACCCCTCACCTCCAAACAAGGACACCGAAGCTTGGCAGCAAATTTCACTGGCACACACGGGACTGGATGACCAGGAAGTTACTCCCTTCCCAGTGGGCCACCAGTTTTTTTCCTTCTTTTCTTTTGGTCATGCAGCATAGTAGCTAACTGGAACCTCTCGCCATGACAATATTAGGCACCACAGTGATGACATGAAGGTAGTGAGTAGAACAGAACCACTCTTCCTGACCAGCTCCTAGCAGCATGAGAGAGAAGAGGGATGCAGGACTTAAACAGCCTTGTGCCATGGTAGGGCAACAAGTGGGAAGTCAGCACTCCCATGGCCCTGCTCCCAACAGGGCAAGAGAAGAGAGAGAAGTGAAACTTGAGCAACTTTTGACTGGCCTCAGAGCAGTAGCAGGGATAACTGAGTGAGATGGCAGCACTCCCTCTGCCCTGCTCCCAGTAGCATGAGGAGGGAGACTTGATAGTGGAATGGAATACAGGACACTGTGCAAGATGGGAGGCCCCAACTGTACATGGGACTGGAATCAGCCTCATGCTATCTCTGTCTGAGGGTGCCACAGCAACTGACAGAATGATGCAGAGAGAAATAGGGTAATGAGATGTTGGCAGGCTGCTGAGGGTCACCTTTCCATTGCTGGCTAAAGATTGTCCTTCTCTCCCAAATCTGAAAGCTAGGATCAACCTCATACCCAGAATTAACCCTACTGCAGATTTGGTGGAGTTACTTAGCACAGATTTGGACTCTACCTTGAACACTACCACAGAACTAGAAATCAGAAAAAAAATTTGTTTTTTGTTTATTTTCCTTTTTATGTCTGCTTTTTGTTGTTGTTGTTGTCAAGTAGTATTTTACATTTATTAGGGTTTTTTTGTTAGTCTTTTTCCTCTCTTTCCTTTAATTTCTTTCTTCATGTTTTTCATATTTTCATGTATGTGAACATTGTCTCTAGTCTTTCAGGTTTCTCTTGATACCCTTTTGTTTCCTCATTAATTATTTTTTTCCTGCCCTCTTCTCCAGTTTCCCAAAGTGTAGTTGTACATCCTTTGGATTTCAGCCTTACTTTTAATATACTTATTTTCATTTATATCTCTGTTTTCCCCAATTCCGCCTTAAATTTCCCCTAGACATTGTAAAATCATGCTATTGAAGGAAAACTCACAGGATAAAAATTTCCTGGTTTATGTTGGATTTTTATGTAACTATAGCTCTTGCTTCTATGGTCAGAGGTACCAAATTAATAGTTATGGTAGTTTGCCAATTCCTTGTCTGTGCTTGATGCTATTGTTATTATTAATTGTGCTACTATAGGCAGGGTGTCATACTTATTGTAATCAGTTGTTTTCCCTTGTAATCAATGTTGTGATTCTCTGGGGTCATAATCATCTTCATGGTTTAGAACAAAGGACTGGGTCCTGGACCAAATAGGTAGCAACTTCTGCTATGGATTAAAAACTGGTGGTCAGCTTAACACCAACAAAATTAAATTACCATGCTGCTGAGCATAGGTGTTCCACCCAAGGGAAGCTGCCAGCATAAATAGAGACAAGGGGAAGGAGAAGCTGTGCCTTAGTGCATTAAGGCATTAATGTATTGAGATGTTGTGGGTTCTCAAACTTGTTGCTGTTTGAACCATTGGTTCTCCTGGAGAAGCTCCTCACATTGAGCATTTCTTCCTGGCTCTGGAGGGGAAGGCGTGTGCTGCTTGGTCTCCAGGATAAACTAGTCACACGGGCTTCCAGGCATGTACTTGACTGTGCTTGTCATCAGAGGAGCTCGGGGCCTCCATGTCACTGAGGATGGCTGTGGTGCTTCTCAGGACAGCCCTGGTCTTTGTTGTGAGTGTGACTTCTTGGCTCCAGCATAGAACCCTCAACCTATCAGCACAGCTCTTTCACCCTGCTGGCATAGACTTCCTGGCTTCCACTGCTGACTTCTGAGCCTTCTCAGCATGGATCTGTAAAAGAGACTGGTGTTAGTCCTTCTTGTGGGCTCTAGGCCTCCAGTTGGACTCGTGGGAGGCATTGTCATGAGCTCTGGGTCTTCATCTGGACTCATGTGGGACATTGCTGTGGGACTCAGACTGTTGGCTAAATTCTATGTCTTTAGTATTGTGGATAGATTTTCTTGTGTTAACACTGGGTGAACATCATAAAAATAATATTGTAAACTCCATGTCCTGATTCTAACTGTTCTCTGTCCAACCCCTGACTACAACAACTTCTTATTCCTAGTAAATTAGTAAAGTCTTGGGACAGACACAAAAGCCAAGACCCAGCTACACATAAAAGACATCTCTAAGGAATGCACATTTCCTGATGAAGTTTTGATAATAGTGATAAAGCTACCAATCATAAGCAACTTACAAGCATCATCACAAAATGAATTGAAATTTAAAAATACAAAGTGACAAGATGCAGAAACAAAACACAATCCCAGACCTCCAGCCCATCCAGAACAATTCCAGGAGACAATTAAGATAGAGGAAATTAGAAATCATCCACCTGGATTTTCTGAAATGGTAGTAGCAAAAGAAAAACCTTAATGAATTAGACTATAGAGAAAATCATATCAGAAATAACCTCTCAGGTAAAAAGAGAGACGATGATCATAATGAAGCACTCGATGAGTTAATGTGGAATAGAAATATATTTAAAAAATAGAGGAGCTTAGGAAAATGATGCAAACCATGAGTGTCCAACATAGGAAGCACATGAAACCCATGAAATAATTCAAAAAGATATCCAGGAGATTAAATATTCCATTGAAAGTATATTCAGCCAAATGAACCAAGGGGAGAACAGAGTATGAGATCTAGAAGACAGGGTTGCTGTTAGGGATCACAAAAGAAAGATTTTATAAAAGTAGCAAAGGACTATGAAAAATCAATCCAACAGTTGAAAGATGATGCAAAGAAGAACCACAAAAGATGGATCAGAGTCAATGAAAAGGCAGAAGACAGCACAAATAGCATAAAAAACTTCATAAAATTAAATGACAGAAAACTTCTCAATCATAGAAAAAAAATTTTCACATATAAGTGAGGCATAAAGCACTCCAACTAGTTATGATCAAAATAAATCTATCTCAAAACCTATAAAAATCAAGATTTCAGAAATTCAGCATAGATGGGATATTAAAAGCTGTTAAAGAAGCAGAACACCAACTCCAGTCAGTGGTGCACACAGTGCCAAGCCAGAGCCAGGCCCCTCCCACATCCCCTGCCAGCCCAGCTGCCCACCTCAGGACTCAGGACCTCTAGCCAGCAGTGCGAACAGGGCCCAGCCAGAGCTGGGACCACCAGCACCCCTGGAGTTCCATTGCTGCCATCAGGGACACCCCCTCCTCCTGGACCTAGTATTGCTGTTGATCTTCAGCTACCACTCCTCCCCCAAGAACCTGGACTGAAGTGGATTAACTGTGCTGTATCTAAGGGAGACTCAGTAACCTGTCATCCAAGCAGAAGAACTAGCAGGCTTCCATCAGTGAGGGGATTTTGCCCCTAAAATAGAAATATAGTTTGTCACCTTTAGTGGGTAAACAGGAGCAATACTGAAGCCCCTTCCAGAAGCAGGCCATTGGCAACCTTGGCAAAAGTGTGGGTGAGTCCTTCCTCCACACAGAGAATATCAGGTAGGTTGAGGAGAGTGCCAATAAGGCCTCCCCCAACCTGGAAAAAATTAAAAGGGCCTATGAGACACCAAGTGACATAGTAGGGTCCCAGCCAAGACAAATATTATAAACAGGGATATCTAGTGACTCTGAACAACCTAAAGACATAATAACAGCAGGAACTAATGGTTGATGTCCATCAATACCCCTAGGCTTGTCAGCCTAGGAAGAATATAGGACTCAACCAACAGGCCCTGCAGGAGGAATTCAGGTGACTGATGCACCTCTTCATTGGGGGACCCAGCAATTGGACAAACATCAACCTTATAGTAGGACCCTAAGATACACATAACAAACAGTTGAGACTAGTGGGATTAAAAGACCAAATATTAACCCAAAAGGGGAAAATGGCAAAATGAAAAAGCAAAATGCAATCTCAAACATCTAGCCCATCAGGAACAAGTACAGGAGACATTTAAATAGAGGACTTCAAAGTCACACACCAGAAATCCCTGAAAAGATAGCAAGTGAAAAAAAAAATCCATGAGGCTATAGAGGAAATCAAATTAGAAGTACTCTCCCATGTAAAGATAGAAATAACAACCCTAGTAAAGGAGTTGTGGAGCACAGTTAAAAAAGAAATAGAGAAAAAAGTATAGGAGCATGAGAAACTCATTGAAATCTTGAATGAACAATTTAGAAAAAAGCAGAACTCATGAAACAAATTCAAAGAGACATCCAAGAAATAAAAAGTTTTATTCAAAGCAGGCAAAATCGTTTAAATGAAGCTGAGGATAGGGGATTTCAGACCTTGAAGACAGGATTGCAATTAGCGACAATGAAAGGATAGAACTTTTTGAACTAACAAAGCAGCATGAAATGACAATCCAGCAGCTTCAAGATGATGTCAAGGGTACAATATAAGATTAATAGGCATCAGTGAAGATGCAGGAGTCAATGCAAATGACATAACTAAAATATTCACAGAACTAATTAGCAGAAAATTTCCCAAACATGGGGAAAAAAGCTGATATGCAGACAAGTGAGGCATATAGATTGCCAAACAGTCACAACCAACATAAATCTACACCTAGACATATAATAATTAAGACCCCAGACACACAGCATAAAAACAGAAAACTAAAGTTTTAGAGAAAAGATACAACTAACCTATAAAGGAAAGCCCACTAGAATCATGGCAGACTTTTCAGCACAAACCCTCAAGTCAAGACGGGCTTGGAGTGAGGAGTTTCAAGCCCTGAAAGAAAACAACTTTCAACCCAGATTGAGGTACCCAGAAAAACTTCATTCAAACTTAATGGAGAAACAAGATACTTCCATGACAAAGAACAACTGAAGAAATTCATGTCCACCAAACCAAACCTAGAAAGAGTACTGAAAGACATACTAGACAGAGATAAAAACAACCACAATCCCCAGAACAACAACAGAAAGAAACCACCAGGCAGTACAAGCAATTAAACAAGAGAAAAGCATAAAACAAACAACTGGAACATAACACAGCAAAATCAAGCCAGCACATATCAGTTATATCCATAAATGTAAATGGCTTCAATTCACCTATCAAAAGAAATAGGTTGGCAGAATGGATCAAGAAATAGGATCCCACAATATTCTGTAAACAAGAAATACATCTGACTCAAAAGGAAACTTGTAGATTAAAAATCAAAGGATGGAAAAAAGTATTCCATGCAAGAGGAAACTAGAAAAAAGCAGGGGTAACTATTTTGTTTGCAGACAGTGTGAACTTTAAACCTAAAATGATTAAAAGATATAAACAAGGTCACCACATACTCTATAGCAGAAAAATTCAAAAGGAAGAACTAAGAATTATAAATATGTATGCACCAAATACAGGAGCATGCAACTACATAAGACAAATACTAATGGACATGAGAAACCAAATACACAAGAACACAATTATAATAGGGGATCTTAATATCCCATTGTCACAAAGAGATAGATCCATTAGACAAAAAGTCAGCAAAGAAATAATAGAACTGAATCATACCTGTGAGCAAATGGACTTAGTAGATGCTTACAGAGTGTTCCACCCAACCACATCAGAATACAAAATTCTTCTAAGCTGTGCATGGGACATTCTCTAAATAGACCATATAATAACCCATAAAACATTCTTAAGTAAATGGAAAGGGACTGAAATTATCCTATGCTTACTATCTGACCACAGCACACTGAAACTAGAAATTAATGGCAAAACAAATTACAAAACCTGCATAAATACATGGAATGAATAATAACCATCTGAACAACCAGTGGGATACAGATGAAATTAAAGAAGAAATAAAGCAATACATACAATTCAATGAAAATGTGGAAACAACATACTGTAATCTGTGGGATGCAAGGAAAGTGGTCTTAAGAGGGAAATATATAGAATAAATTGTCATATCAAGAAACAGAATGAGCACAAATAAATACTGCTTCATCTCAAGCTTCTAGAAAAAGAAGAGCAAGTAAAACCCAAAGCTCATAGAAGAGAGGAAATCATAAAGATCAGAGCAGAAATTAATGCAATTGAAGCTAAAAAATACAAAGGATTAATGAACCAAAAAGCTGTTTTTTTAGAGAATAAACAAAATTAATAAACCTCTAGCTAACCTCATCAAGAAAAAGAAAATCACAAATTCATGCAATAAGGACTGAAAAGAAGGAAATGACTACAGATCCCATGGAAATTTAAAGGATCACGAATACCTAGTTTGAAGATGTCTACTCACATAGGGTGGAAAACACAGAGGAAATGGACAGATTTCTAGAAACAGATGAATTACCAAAGCTCAACTGAGAAAATATAGCAATTTTCAATATCAGCTATTGAAATTGAAAATGTATAGTAATTTTGAATATCAGTTATTGAAATTGAAAAAGTAATTAAAAAACTTATCAACAAAGTAAAGCCCAGGTCCTGATGGATTCACAGCTGAATTCTACAAGAAATTTAGAGAAGATTTGATGCCAATATTCCTTAAAATCTTCAATGAAATTGAAAAGGAAGCAATCCTCCCTAAATCATTCCTGGAGGCAAGTATTACTCTGATACCAAGACCAGAGAAAGACCCAACCAAAGAGGAGAACTATAGGCCAGTCTCACTAATGAACATTTATACAAAGATTCCCAATAAAATACTGGCAAATAGAAGGCAGAAAATCATCAAGAAGATTATACATCACAACCAGGTGGGATTCATTCCAGGAATGCAGGGATGGTTTAACATACACAAATCAATAAACGTAATACACCACATCAACAGAGCCAAAAACAAAAACTACAAGCTCATCTCAATAGATGCAGGAAAAGCTTTCAATAAAGTCCAACATTGTTCATGATTTAAAAAAAACCTTCAGAAAGTCAGAATACACAATGTCTACTTCAATCTCATAAAGGCCATCTATGACAAACCAACAGACAACATTATACTAAATGGGCAAAAATTGAAAGCCTTTACTCTAAAATCAGGAAGAAAACAAGGATGTCCACTATCACCACTCCTATTCAATATAGTGCTGGATATATTAGCCAGAGCAATCAGACAATAGAGGGAAATAAAAGGAATAAAGATAGAAAAGGAAAAAGTTAAACTATTACTATTTGCAGATGACATGATACTCTATATAGAAGACCCAAAAAACTCCATTAAAAGACTACTAGAAGTAATAAACAAATTCAGCAGTGCAATTGGATACAAAGTCAATGCTCAAAAATCAATAGCATTCCTGTACACAAACAAAAAACTCACTGAGAGAAAAATTATGGAAATATCGCCTTTCACAATAGCATCTAAAAACAATGAAATATGTAGGAATCAACCTAACCAAAAATGTAAAAGACCTATATGCTGAAAATTATGTGACACTAAAAAAGAATATTGAAAATGATATTAGAAAATGGAAGGATAGTCCTTGATGTTGGGTAGGAAGAAGCAACATTGTGAAAACGACCATACTCCCAAAACTGTTATACAGAGTCAATGCAATCCCAATCAAAATACCATTAACATACCTTATAGATATAGAGAAAACACTTTTAAAATTCATTTGGAAACAAAAAAAAACTAGAATAGAAAAGACAATTCTGGGAAACAAAGGCAAGGCAGGAGGCATCTCAATTCCTGACTTGAAACTATATTACAAGGCCACAGTGATAAAATCAGCATGGTACTGGCAAAGAAATAGACCTAAGGATCAATGGAGCAGATTAGAAGATGCAAACACAACTACAAAGACACTCAGCCACCTGATATTTGACAAAGGGTCTAAACATGTTAACTGGAAGAAGGATAGCCTCTTTAATAAATGGTGTTGGAAAAATTGGCTTTCCATATGCTGACGACTGAAACTAGACCCATGCCTATCCCCATGCACTAAACTAAAGTTAAAATGGATCAAGGATCTAAATATTAAATCGGAAACCCTAAGTTTATTGGAAGTCAAGGTAGGTAGAAATCTTGGAGACATAGCGGTAAGCAGGGAATTCATGAACAAAATACAAACCCCATGGGAAACACTTCAAGGAATCAACTGAGATCTCATATTGTTGAAAAGTCTGTGCACTTCTAAAGAAATCACTAACAGAGTGAAAAACAAGCCCACAGAATGGGAAAGAATTTTAGCCAGAAATCCCTCAACAAAGGACTTATATACAGAACATAAAGAATTGAAAAACATCAAACCCCCCAAATTCAATGACCCTCTCCAAAAATGGGCATCTGAGATGAAGACACATTTCTCAGAAGAAGATATACAAATGGTAAATAAATACATGAAGAAATGTTCACTATCACTGGTCATTCAAGAAATACAATTTAAAACAGCATTGATATTTCATCTCACTCCAGAAAGAATGGTTATCATCAAGAAATCAACTTATAACAAATGTTGGCAAGGCTGCAGGGAAACAGGAACACTAATCCATGATTGGTGGGGGTGTACACTGGTGCAGACACTATAGAAAACAGTATGGAGATTTCTCAGCAGACTGATTGGAAGTTCCATTCAATCCAGATATTTCCCTCCTGGGTATTTTCCCAGAAAAACTGAAAACTTCATGTCATAGTTATATATGTGCATCCATGTTCATAGCAGAACCACCTGTAAAGCTAAATCTTGGAAACAACCAAAATGCCCATGAGCCGCAGAGTGGTAAATAAGATATGGTATTTTTACATAATGGAATATTACTCAGCTACAAAAAGGATGATTTTGAGGCCTTTATAGGTAAATGGAGGCAACTGGAGACTCTCCTAATAAGTGAAATAAATAAGAATCATATTTGTAAATATCACATGGTGTCTCTAGTATAAAAAGTAATAAAAACTGCAGGAGTAATAAAACCCAAAATGTGTAATCAGTATTGTAAAAAAGAAAGAGAAAGAAAGTGCTCCAAAGGATATATCTGTATGTATGTTTAAGTGTGTAAGATAGATAGCCATATTACTAAGCTTTTGTTGGATTTCTGAGCAGATGTTTGAACTCTACTTGAATATCTATTTTTTATGCTTTAATTTTTTTAACTTGAACAACTATTTCTAAGATGACAATGTGTAATTTGTCAACTAGTGATTTCTTAGTGTTTTTTGAAATTCTGTGTTATTTCTCCTGTTTTTTCTGCTTAGATTTTTTTCTCTTTAAATAAATCTTAAAAAGAAAAGAAACAAAACACCTATAAATGGAAGCACATCAGAATCACAGCCCATTTGTCAACACAAATTCTTAAGTTTCAAATCTTATTTAAAATCCTGAAAGAAAACAACTTCCAATCCACGGAACCTGTCTCTATAAAACAAATATTATTGAACATGAAAAGTCAAATAATCATTAACACTTAAATAACTCACTATCATAAATAGACAACTAGACAAATATTAACAGAAATATCAGAACTGAATCAATGGACTTAGAAGATATCCACAAAGTATTTCATGCAGTAACATCAGAATACACATTCTTCTCCAAAGCAGACTACATCCTAGCTCATAAAACTTGCTTTAGGAAGTGAAAAGAAACTGAAATTACTCCATGCATGTTATTAGACCACAGTTCAATGACATTGAGAATCAGTGGCAAAAGAAACCACAAAACCCATATAAACACATAGAAACTAAATAACATCATCCTTAACAAACAATTTTTCAGAGATGAAATTGAAGAAGAAATTAGAAAGTTTCCACACTTAAATGGTAACAGTGATACAACAACCTAGTAATGATGGAATGCAATGAAAGCAATCCTAAGAGGGAAATGTACAGTGGTGAATTCTCACATCAGGAAAACAGAGTGAGTTCAAATAAACAACCTAACCTTAAACCTCAAATTTATAGAAAAAGAACAAGATAATCTCAAAGCTCCTATGAGGGAGGAAATAATACAAATGAAAGTAAAAATTGACAAAGTTGAAACTAAGGAGATAATACAAAGAATCAAGAATAGTTGGTTCTTTAAAAGATTAAAATTTACAAACCCCTAGCAAACCTTATCAAAAAAGGAAAGAAAAGACCTAATGCCATGCAATTAAGAATGAAAAGGATGAAACCACAACAGATCCTAGAGAAATCAAGAAAATCATCAATGCCAACTTCAGGAACCTATACTCAAATAAGATGGAAAACACAAAAGAAAGGGACACATTCCTAGCTATATATGAATTATCAAAGCTGAATAAAGAAAATATAAAAATTCTAAATAACCCAGTAGCAATCAATGAAATTTACAATGTAATTTGAAAAACTATAAACAAAGAAAATCCCAAGTGCTCCCATATTCACTATTAAATTCTACAGGAAATATAGAGAAGACTGAATACCACTACTCCTCATACTGTTTGATGAAATTCAAAGGAAAGCTATACTCCCAAAATCATTTCTGGAAGCAAGTATCACCCTGATACCAAGACCAGAGAAGAATGAAACCAAAAAAAGAGAACTTCAGACAAATCTCCCTGAGGAACAGAGGTTCAAAAATCTTCAAAAGGATTCTGGCAAACAGAATGCATTAAAAAATCATCATTAAGATTATACACCATGACCAACAAGGATTCATCCAGGAGATGCAGAGATGCTTCAACATATGCAAATCAATAAATGTAATACACCATTTCAGTGGAGCCAAGGATAAAAATCACATGATCATCTCAATAGATGCAGAGAAAAATTGACAAGGTGCAACTCCTATTCATGATAAAAAGCCCTACAGATAATTTGTGAATGTGATAAAGTCATCTATGACAAACAACATCCAACATCATAATAAAAATGGTCAAAATCTGAGAACTTTCATTCTTAAATCAAGTAAAAGGCAAGGATATTCATTACCAACACCCCCTTTCAATATAATTCTGGAAGTATTAGTTACATAAATTAGACAAGAGAAAGTAATAAATGAAAGGAAGATAGGGAAAGAAAAAATTAAATTATCATTATTTAGTGATGGCATGATACTCTATGTAGAAGACTGCAAAAACTCAACTAAAGACTCCTAAAATTAATAACCAGTTCAGTCATGTAGCTGGATAGCAAGGTCAACACTCAAAAATAAATAGAATTCCTGTACATAAATAGCAAATTGACTGAAAGATAAACTAGGGAAACCACACTTTCACAATAGTGTTGAAGAATATGAAATACTTAGGAATCACTGAAACAAAGGAAGTAAAATGTCTCTACATTGAAATCTACAATACTCTGTAAAACAATATTGAAGTGAATATCACAAAACAGAGAGATATCAATTGCTCTTGGGTAGGAATAACCAATAGAGTTAAAATGGCCATAGCCCCACAATTGTTATACAGATTTAATGAAATCCTGTTCAAAATAATATACTTCACAGAATTAAAGAAAATAGTTCTCAGATTCATTTGGAGCCAGAGGAAACCTAGAATAGCAAAAGCAATTCTAGGTAACAAAGGCAAGGCAGAGAGTATCACAATTCTTGACTTGAAATTATACTATAAAGCTACTGTGATAAAAACAGTATGATACTGTCAAAAGACAGATCTGAGAATCTGTAACAGATTAGAAGATGCAGAAACAACTTGCCATACTTTCAGTCACCTTGTCTTTAACAAAGGGACCAAACACATTCACTAGAAGAAAGATAGCCTCTTCAATAAATGATGATGGAAAACATGGCTTTTCACATGCCAAAAATTGAACCTAGGCCTATATCTCTCACCAACCCAAAAATGAGCATATAAAATTAAGACACTTCTTAGATTAAGAAGTATCAATTGCAAATAAACATATTAAAATTTTTTGAACATTGCCAGTCACTCAACAGATGTAAATTAACAACACTGAGATTCCATCTCACTCAGAATGAATATCTGTTACCAAGAAACCAATAACAAATGCTGGCAGGGCTATATGGAAAAAGAACCCTTCTTTACTGTTGGTGAAAGTGTAAACTGATGCAAGCATGTGGAAATCAATGTAGTTTCCTTTAAAAAGTAAGATTAGAAGTCCAATTTAAGACAGCCATTTTCCTTCTTGGTATTTCTCACAAAAACTAAAAGCATCATACCACAGTGATATGTGCACACCCATGTTTCTAGTGATACAGTTTGTAATACTTAAAACTTGGAAATATCTCTAATGCCCATCAACCAAGGAATGGACAAATAAGATGTGGATTTTTATGTACAATTCAGCCATAAAGAAGGTTAAACTTGAGACATTTCTAGGTAAATGATTACATCTTGAGACCATACTTTCAAAGATGTGTAAAAATCACACTTTTTCCTTGATGTGAGTAACTGAAAGTGTAACAAGTATCTAAATTCATAATGGATATTATAAAATAGGAAAAAATGTTCAAATGAGAAAGAGAACTAGTCATGGGGGAGGGGAAAGAAGGAAGAAAAATGAAAAAAGGAAAAATTGAATTGAAGCTCTTGTAAATCAGGAGGGGTAAAGGGGTTGAAATGAAAAGAGAGAAATTGGAAAAAAGAAGATTCAAGATATATCTTGTATAGGAACAAATTCCCTGTGATGAATGTAATCATTATGTATATCTAAAATATACTAATTAATTTTTTAGAAAAACAATGGTCCCAAAGTGTAAGAATAGTGATGCTTGTAATTCACATATGCCACAGAAAAGCCATAAATTCTTCTTTTATGTGAAAAGATGAAATTTCTTGATTTAATTGGGAAAGAAAAAATATTGCATGAAGAGATTGCAGAGATATATAGTAAGAATGAGTCTTCTCTCTGAAATTTTGCAGAAAAGTTTTCACTTTTGAAAGAATTTTTTCACAATTTCTTTTTAAAAATGAATGCCAATATTTCACTTGCACTTCAAACTGAAACATTCATGGACAAAATGTACAATAAGTGCTTAGTTAATATGGAAAACATTAAATTTTAGACAATATGAACAGAACATATGTTTCAGTTGATGGTCACATGTTTTACCAGGAATCATTGAGACTGTATAAAGACATCAGCAAGGGATCCCCTGAAAGTAACACCAAGTCACGGATGTAAGGGATGGTTACACAGATTCAGAATAGATTTGGAATGAGAAGCATGAGAATTCCTAGAGTCTGCATCTGCCTATAAAGAAGCTGTCATCACATGTCTGGCACAGTTGAAGAAGTTAATGAAAAACGTACCATCCAGTGTTCTATGTAAGGTTCAGTACCATCCATAGTCTGAGACATTGACTGAGGATCTTGGATCATATACCCTACATATAAGGAAGAACTATTACAAATATAGCATTGTACAGAAGCAGAGGTACTTAAAAAGAAACTAGTGTTTGCCAAGGGGGGAAGGAAGACTGACTGGGTAAAGCAACAGATAATTTTTACAGTGGTGAAACTAAGTCTGTTATATTGAATGTGGACACCATACACTTTTCAAAACCTACTGAATGTGATATCAGAGTTAATATTAATGTATACAAGTTAATAAAACCACTGAGGAGGTTGGCATATCCCAAGATGTAATACATGCTGTGACAAAACAATATAAATACATTACACATACATTACATATACTGAAGAGGCTCAATAAAAAAGGTACAGACCTAGGTAACTAGAAATGAGTGAGTCTCTGTAACAAAGCCTAACAAAAGTATTTGATAAAGTTATTTTTCATGGAGTTATAGATTAGCAACTCTAGTAACTCTGTGTATACTAGAACTGAGCCACTAAAGAAATGGATGGTCTGTGTCATTTTAAATGGCACAGCCCTTCCAAAGAGAAGGAGAAAACTATGTTGACATGTCCTGATTATGTTGTTTTTCCATTCTCTTTGGACCATGGTAAGCCCTTGAGCTGTGACTTCAGAGCTGCATTACATTGAAATTAAAGTGAAGAGATTAACAGAAAGGTAATTAACATGTGTAATATAAGAAGGTGTTCCTTAGGTATGCTATGGGTTTACTTTAACCCATTTTATTTAATGCTGCAAAATAATTGTAATTTAATGGTAATGTAGCAAAGTATGATGAATAGCTTTACTTCTATGTTTTGAAAAGTCATATGTTCACATACATAAATCTGGGTATCAGAATTTAAGCAGTTGTTGAAATGTATGAATGTCTCCTTAACATACTGACTACAAAGCCAAAAAGAAAAAAAAAAGTGAAAGCTAGCTATCTCACAGTTGAGTGGAAGTGCATTGCTAAGCAAAGGGAGCAGGCTAGTGTGACCCATTTGGTAAGGGATTAGAGTTGGAGACATCAATATGAATTTATGGTTTGCTTAACATAGATACAGATGTTACACACTGGACTGTTGAGTGATACATACTTAATACAGGTTAGTACGTACACGTATATTTCACTGATTTGTCAGCCAGGAAGGTCTAAAAGTGGTGGCATCCCAACATCGATGAGCACACTTAAGTGAAGATCCCGACTCCTAATTCTGATTCTAGGACTAGAGCAGGATACGTACAAGCTAAGCCTAGAGAATCTTGTAGTTCCAAAAAATCAGGAATTTTTTTTCTGAAAAGCCACATAATGTTGATAACAAAACAAGGGACACAAATGCCAATGGAAATAGCATCCTATGGCTGGAGATGGAAAATTTTGAGCTCAAAATACAGTAGTATTGGATTAGATTCTGAAATATTAAATAAACATACCAATTCATAATGATAAAAATAAATAACTGGATAAAAATAAAAGGGATAAAATTGCCCAATTTCCAAAGCAAGAGTTTCCAAATAACTTATGTAAATGAATCTTCTGCCCTCAAGAAGGTGAAATATAATTCTCCATTCTTGCAGCATAGGCATGCATACTGGTTTTATTCTAAAGTATGAAGGTAGAAGGGGAAGAGGGCAAGAGTGAATTCACAGGGAAGAAAGTAAAACATGACCTTGGTCAGGTGACCAGGTCAATAGGTCAGCTCTGACAGGAAATTATGGTGACCTCTGGCCCCAGCATAATCAACCAAACAATATAAGAATTTAGTTGCTTTATGGCCTTAGTTACTATCAACTCTGGCTGAGCTTGAAACCATCCAGTTGCTAATGGTGGGGAGTTGGGGAGGAGAAGTTTGATTCTCAGCTGGCTCATGGGGAGACACTGACTTGTTCTCTCCCTGGAGCACCCACCACTCATGTCACTTATAAGGAAGGTTGGCTTGTTGCTTTCTTGATTGGTCCCCCAAACCTAAACTATCTTAAGAAAAAGGATTAAAAAAAAACAAATAGAAATCTTATATTTAAGATTTTTTTGATGTTAATTCTTACATAATTGTTTATAAAGAAGTCTTATTGATTGTCTATGCAAAATGTATGATAGCCTTACCTAATATAAATTTTCCTGGATAGCATGAAACAAAAATATATACACCAAAAAACTCCATAAAAATTTTCCAAACCATCACATACAAATGGAAAAGTTGCACTAGTCATCAGTCAAACCCTTGACCTACACAAATATTTTCTTAAACCAGTGCTTAATGAAATCCATATTTTCCTGAAGGCAAAATTAGAAGACTATGGTATACATGACCTGCCCACCCCAATCCATGAAGCAGTCTCCACCCAAATTTCTGATGCTGCTATACGGTAAATCATGAGTCCTTCTGTCAGCTGCTCAATCTTGATAAAGCATTGGCCTAATTTTTCCTCTAAATATTTAAATTAACACATGATTAATGCAAGGCTTATTATTGATTACATCAACTTTTTTGTTAAATGAGCAGTTTACAAATTATTGTGACCACTGTTTTTCTCCCTCTCTAACTTCTATATATACAGAACATCTTTGGTTCCTTAAGCAAGTTGTTATATGCTGAACTGTCTTCCTTCTAAAAAAGTATGTTGGAGCCCCAACCCTTAGTATCTCAGATGATGATCTAATTCAGACACACATTTTGTACCAATGCAATAGGAGGCCATTAGGATGGAGATAAATTGAAGAGTGGATCATTAAGCATTAAGAAATGAGAACTTGATGATTTGGAAAATTCTTAGCCTTGCCATATTGCAAAAATGAGTTGGGAGTCCTCAGGAAAGACTACTAACCATTGAATCCTCAGGAGTGTTATAGCACGGGTAGCACTGGACAACCATTTGCTAAAACTGGGCAGTAACCTCAAAAGAAGCACTGGCAGCTTGAGCTAAAGAAGAGAGAGCAGGAACAAAATGAAGAATTAATGTCATACAGGGGATTTCACTAGTGCTGAGGGAAAGGGCTAACACTCCATCACATCTGCAATAGTGCGGAGCCAAAGGAAATTATTCAGAAGACTTAGACACTAAAGGAATTTTGCTGATATGTTTCCAGCATGTTGAACCCATGACATCTTTCTCCCTTCTGGTTTCTCCTTTTTGGAATTTGAATATATATACCCTCTACCTTTTTTACTTTGTACTTTGGAAAGTAGTGCCTTCTGCTACCTGTTTTCCAAGTGTATAAATAGGAATTTTGGTGAAGATTCACCTGTTGTGATTTGAATGATCTAAATGATAAAATTTGAAACCTTGACTTGAAGACATTGAAACAAGATTTAGGATTTAGAATCAAATGAATATGGAAAATTTTTTAATTTCAGAATGAATTTGCACATAAGAAAGACATAAATTTTAAGGATCCACAAAACAGACTGTTATTTGAATTGTGTCCCCCCCAGGAATATATTGAATTGTTAACCCTCAGAATCTCAAAATGTGAGCTCACTTGAAGAAAGGACTTTATAGAGATAATTAAGTTAAAATGAGGCTGAATGTGCTATAGTCCAATATGACTGATGTGCTTTCAAAATAATAATATTTTGCACATAGACACAGAGACAAACACTACAGAGGGAAAATACTCACATGCAAACATACATAAGAACACCAGGTGAACATGAACAGAAAGATCATAGTGATTCATTTGTGAGATAAGAAATGATAAAATGTGAGCAAACCACCAGAAGATAGGAGGAGGCATGCAACAGATTCTTTCAGAGGCCTCAGAAGAATTCAGTCCAGATGACCTTGATCTTGAATTTCTACCATCCAGGACAAAGAATTCTCATTGTTTAAGCTTCTGAGTTTGGGGTACATTGCTAACTTGTATGTTCTCTTTTACCTTCAGAAACTTGGAAAATTATGTTCCATCTTCCCAGGATATTATTTCCATGCTGCTTGTGTTCCTTCTCTTCAGTTCTCAGACTGGTCTTCAGTTTTTCTAAGAAGCCTTTCTCATCTTCCGTAGGCTAGATAAGTACCCTCTTCCTTCCATAAGCTTCTTGTGTTCTTAATGTTGGGGCCTTATGCACACTCTGTAGTATGTATTTGTCTATGCCCACCAGAGTACAAATTATTTCAGAACAGAGATGTATCTTGTTACTCACTGTATACTGGGCATACCTCCAAACACATAGAGAATAGCTCAAAACTATTTTTTGGATGGATGAATAAGTGAAATGAAATGTAACAAAATCTAAACTTAATAGAGAAAAAAATAGTGAGAATTAATCAGGGTGTTAAATGACTAGGAATTTAGAAGAGTTTGGAAAATTGTGAAATTTGCATCCATTAGTATTGATTGTTATTTTCCAAATAGTACACAAGTATAGTTTCTTTTACTGAACCTACTTTGACTAAGTCATCCCCATCCTTCCATTGTTCATGCATTAGTCAGTATTGATCATAGCTCTCTGTCTTGTGGTGGGTTTTAAATTTCCTTCATAAAGTAATATTAGGTTGATTCGTCGATAAATAAGCAAGTCACTTAATTGATGATATACTGCACAATAAGCTCACATACACTGAAAAAGAAGCCTACTACAGCAGATAGTGTATGGGAGCTGAATTCAGAAGAATCAATTTGTAATTCTCATCTTGTCACTCCCCAGGGGCTTTCCAGAAGCAGGACCATGGACAGAGCATTTTGTTTGGAGTCTGAAGATTGATTAGCCCTGTTGACTCATTGAGTATCTGTAGGCCAGTTGAACCCTTGGAGCATCTGTGTTTAATTCTTTAACATGGGAATAAGAAAGTTTATCTATTCCAGTCTCCTTCATGGTTTAATTACGAGATACTGAAGAAATTATGCATGAGAAAAAGCTTTATAAACTGCACTCCTGTAGGGAAGTGTTTCAAACATTTCCCTGGTAAAGGTTCCACCAACAAAACATGCCCTGGTGATTCACATTTTCAAGAAAAAATAGCAAGTTGGTACTTAGATTTTACCAGAAAACTGAAATTTAAACTTATGGGAAGACTTAAACTAAAAAAAAATTACACTAAAATAAATAACACAATGAATTTATTATCAGCAGATAGATTAGTAATCAGGATGAAGAAAAGATGATTAGTAATCAAGAAAAAAAGATTAATATAAACATTCAGATTGAATCATGGAGAAAAAATTACAGCAAATATAACAAAGGATATAGACCTGAGACATAGAAACATAAAAAAGAACTAAATGTGTATACTTGGGGAACAAGAAAGGGATGAGAGGATGGGACAAAGACAATACTGAAGAGGTGCTAGTCAAGAATTTTCCAAAAGTGACAAAAACCATAGGCTCAAGAAATGTTCCAAGTCATAATAATAAAACCACACATGAACAATCATAATGAGACTACTGAAAATCAAAGGCAGAAAGAATATTTCAAATAGAGAATAAAAGGAATATTATATTCAAAAGAGAAGCAATGAAACTATTAGTTGAATGAGAAATGAATGTGCTTAATATCATCTATGTGACATTCTCTAACTCTGCTCCCCTCTGTCTCTTGGAAAAGATTGCTACCAATAGTTCTTGAAAATCTTGACATGAAGCTGTGAGACTGTGAGGCTGTACTTTGCACAGGCAAGCATCTGTTACAGTTTGAATATTAAGAAGTCCCCAAAAGCTCAGTTGTTCAGGGCTTGGTTCCTGACTGATAGTACTTTTGGGAGATGGTGGAAATTTTAGGAGTTGGTGTCCAGTGGGAGGAAGTTAGGTCAATAGGGTCATACTCTTACCTGGCCTAGTCGATTTCTCTCTCTCTGGCCACCATGAGTGTTATGGTTTACATTTAGATACTCCCATAAGCCTCATGTGCTCAGAAACAGGGCTTTTTTGGAAGGTGATTGGATCATGGCAGTGCTACGGCTATCTATATTGGGAGACAGGGTCTGATTAGAAGATGCAGATCAATGGGGCATGATCTGATATGGTATATCTCCTTCACTGTTTCTTTCTTTAGCTCTCAGCTTTGCAACCACAATGAAGAGAGCAGCTTTCCTCTGCCAGGCCCTCTCACCATAGCTTGATTTTCAGCCAACCAGCTATGTACTAAAAATCTAAACCAAAATAAACCTCTCCTCCTGTAAGTTGCATTGTTGGATATTTTGTCCCAGAGATAAGATAATGAGGTAAGCAGCTTTCATCTGCCACAAACACCCCCAGTGAAATGCTGCCTTGCAACAGGCATAGGGAAATCATGACAACTAATTATAGATTGAAACCTGAAGTCAAAATAAGTATCTCCTTCTTTTAAGTTTCTTACCTCAGTTATTTTGTCATTAGCAATGGAAATCTAACAGAGTATGAACAAAATACAATAAATAGTAGTTTGCTAATTCATAAGATTTAAATACATTGCACATTTCAGTAGATATCCTGTAATTTTTCTTTGTGTGTAAGATTATTCATCATAATTATATTTAATTTTTTACTGTGCAAAAACTGTACTATTGCATAAATAGTATGTTTATCCACTGCACTATTGATGGACATCTGTTTTTTTCTGACTTTCCATAATGACATATTTGATACTAACTGAAAAAATATATATATATATATGCAGTATATACACTTATGCTTCAAAGATACTTGTAAAGTGATCTATGTGGGTACAATGATAAAAAATGGTACAAATTCTATTTTCTCTACTTTTTATATCTTTAACAATATTTTTCTGGGGTTGTAATTCTTCCTGCTTTGCTCTTATTCAAGATTGTTTTATTGCTATTCTAGGACATTTCTGGTTCTATATAAATTTTAGATTTTTTTTTAATTCTGTGAAGAACATTTGGTATTTTGATTGAGACTACATTAAATCTATATATCATTTTTAGTAAGATGGTCATTTTGACAATTTGGATTTGGTCTCTTCAGGAATAGTGATTTTCTTTTTTTATGATGTCCTCTTTAATCTATCTTTTTCAGAGTATCATACTTTTTGTTATGGAGGACTTTCACTTTTTTGGTTGGATTAATTTCTAAGTATGTAATATTTTGAAGTTATTCTGAATGGGATTCCTTTTAATGGGTTCATTGTTGGGATATAGGAATGTCGCTTATTTTGTGTCTTGATTTTGTATTCTGCTACTTTACTAAACTTGTTTCTTAATTCTTGAAGAATTTTTTGATTTTCAAAGTGCTCTTGGTTTTAACTTTGTTTTTTAGAAACATGTTTGTCACATATATTGATCATATTCATCATGGATAATTTGTATATGTATATATATACATATATATGTGTAAATATATATATATATAATTCTTTTTTTCTCCACATTCTCTTCCCCTCCCTTGAGCTCTTCTTACCCTCTCCATTTATGAAAGCCTTATTTTCATTTTCCCCTTCCATTATCTTTTTTTTTATTTTCCCTTCCTTCCATTCTCCATCCCAACTCCATTTTTCCTGTTCCCATTTGTTCCTACATCCCAATATTTATGCTCCATTATGCACTTCATTTGTCCTGTCGGTTTCTCACACAAAAGAAAATATGTTATACTTAAACTTGTGTGTCTGATTTATTTCACTTAATTATTGTCTTGAGATATGGCCATTTTTCCTGCAAATGACTGATCCTTCTTTATGGCAGAGTAGTAATTCATTGTATTTAAATACCACATTTTCTTCATCTATTCATCTGTTGATGGACATATGGTATGTTTCCAAGATTCAGCTATTATAAATTATGTGAGTATAAACATGGGTATGTATATATCACTGTGGCATGATGCTTTTATTTTACTTTTATTTTTTAATAAGATTTTATTTTTAGGTATATACAATGATTGTATTCATCATAGAGAACTCATCTCGTGAAAAGGAAAGTTTTACAATTCATATGAATAGCTAACTTTTAAAGGAGATGGAAGAAGCTAACTTAAACTGCATCAAATATTTGGCTTCTAGACTGACTTTCAAAGCTCATAGAGGACTTTGTGCAAATTATCATAGGCCATGGGAAAGAGTTTTTGGAAATCTCTGCAGAGCATGTCTTAGGCAGATCCCATAGTCCTCTATAAATTGCCAGTGCTGAGCTGCTTGGCTCAGTCAGCAGGGCAAAGTATCTAAAGGAAATAAAATTGTATTGATTCCTAAAGAGGAGACCACCACCATGCTCTTCCATGGGTCAGTGTAATTTTCTCTTCATTCAAGACCCAAACTTGCCTTTTTGTAATAAATGCTGGCCTTACCTCTTCTTTGTTGCCCCACAGTTTCTTTGTGCTTAGGCATCACTGACTCTTTAGAGAAGCTATTAGGAGGAAGCCCACCTTGAACCAAGAGATATATGCAAGGTTTAAATCAAACACCACTGCCATAGTCCTCCATCAGAAAGCCACGAAAAGAATGAAGAACATTCATGCAAATAAAATGTGTAAACATAAATAGACACATTTTGAAAACATAGTGTTGAATTAGGGGCAAACACAAAACAATTCCTAGGGCTTGATATTATTTATTTAATACTATGTAGTATTTACAGACTATTTAATACTATGTATTATTTACATAATATTATTTAATATTATGTATTATTTGCTCCTACTAAGGAGCAAAAAATGAAAATAATATGCATAAGAAGGTGTTACAGTCTGAATAGATCCCTTAAGTTCATATGTTGAAAATTTAATCCCCCAAATCATAGGTTAATGATATTTGGAAGTGGAAAATTTGAGATGTGAGTGGGTCATGAGGACTCTGCCCACTTAAATAATAAATCCATTTATAGACTAATAGGTTATCAAGGGAGTGACTTTGCTACAAAGTCAAGCTCTTTCTAGCTAGCAAGTTGCCTCTGTTTTGCTATGTGAAGACTTCCACCAAGTTATGATGTCATCTTCATCACATGGTAATGGAATGCTCTTGGACTTTGTATCCTCTAGAGCTGTGAGCTAGATAAACCTTATTCCTCATAAATTGCCAAGCTTGTGGTGTATGGTGATAGCCACAAAAAATGCACTAAGACAGAAGGGTGTACACGGACTTTAGTTTAGCTGTTACTCTGGACGAAAAGGTGCAAAATAAATAGGTCCAAGACAGGAGATCAGTGCTAAGAACTTCATTCTATCTACGATGTTTTGTTTGGGAAGAAAAATGATCAAGAAATCTGAAAAGAATGGAGTGATATTAAGATTTCACAAGGCTGAGTGATGAGTACATAAGTATTCATTATAGTAGTCTCCATACTTCTCTCAATGATAGAAACATTTCATGAAAATATTTTTAAAAAGAAATGTGATCAGTGATGGCACATTCCATAATCCAGGTTGAGAGGCAGGAAGATCACAAGTTCAAACTCATCCTGGGCAACTTAGCAATTTAGTAAAGTCTGTTACAAAATATAAAACACAATAATTGGATATATAACTCATTGCAAAGACCCTGGTTTCAATCGCCACTGTAGAAAAAAAAAGTCAAGTTTCTTTTTTCTGCTAAGGATCAGAGGCTAGGCTTATGAATAAGTTAGGCTAAAATGGTTTATTGTGATTCAGTTCAAAGTTTGGACTGTGATGTTACTTCACCAGCTCAGAGATATCAGAACTCTGGGGATGGCTTCTCTGGGATTCTCTTAGTAGTATAATTGCTGTGAGCACTCTCAGTACTGCAACCACATCCTGGTAGAAACATTCCCCATTCATGTATAAGGAGAAATATGGGAAAGGAAATGAATGCTCTTTTCATTGGGCAGCAGACTCTTTCCAGAGTCCTTTAGCAGTTCTATCATTATTAGTTGGAAGTGGATCACATGATTAGTAGCTCATTGGCTGGGAGATTCACACATCAACAGTTGGAGCATATAATAGGTCACAGGCTCTGTACAAGAGTGACAAGGGGCAGCAACGAATTTGGGGTAGACAATTAAGATGGCATGCTGTACTTAGTACATCGAGGCATCTCAGTGGATGAGATCTTGAAGGAACAGTTCATGGTATGAGTAGAAGTAAGAATCATTCCAAAGGTAAATGCACACCAGAGGAAAAATTATGTTAAAGAGCAGAAAAAAATGGTGGTCAAAGACTTTGTTGTTCCACAGACCCTTGCCTTAAAGCATGATGAAAGTGAGCAACTGCTATGTTCAGAATATCAACCTGTTTCTCTGTCTGTCCATCTGTCTGTCTATCTATCCATCTGTATCTCCCTCACTTCATATACTAAAATCCTAAGCCCCAAGACAATAGTATTAGGGGATGAGGCCCTAGGACCTGGTATTTAGCCAAATACAGTATTTAATAGTATTTGAGAGATGATAAAGTGGGGAGGGTGAAGCCTTCATAAATGGAGTTAGATCCCTTATCAAAGATGCTTGAGAGAGACTTTTTGCCCTCCTACCACACTAGATCACAGCAAGAAGCCAGTGTTAGTGAACTAAAAGCAGGCCTTCATCAGACACTAGATCTGCTGGTGGCTTAATCTTGGACTTTTAGCCTCCAGAACTGTAGGAGATACATTTCTGTTGTTTTTAAACTACCCAATATTGTGGTGTATTTTGTTATAGCATCTGAAATGGAGAAAGGCTGCAACCATTGGTATTTGTGGGGGCAGGGAGTGAAATCATTAACAGAAAATAAAACCTATTACTTACACTTACAGTATTTCTAAAAAAGAAAGGATTTTTTTAAAAATTCTACAAATCACATAAACAGTTTTTTTAAAAAACAGTATTCTTCCCATTAAACAATTGCAGATTAATGATCCCAAATCACTCATTCATACTCCTTTTTGCTACATGGTAATGAAAGTTTGCCACCACTACTCTTTCCCAGAGGACAACTGTTGAGAAGGAAAATGAGTGGCCTGGTATCGTGGGAGCAATGCATTTCATAAATAAACAAAGAAGGTGGGGTGCTGGAAAGAAAGAGAAGAGCATTAAATGCCAAGCCAAGAGATCTAGCCAATAAGCTGCTTCCCTGAAGTTTTCCTGACACTTTCCCCAGCTTCACTTCACCCCCACATGCTCTGCAACCTCTAGGATTAACATAATAAGGACATCCACAGGGTGATTATAAGAATTAAGTGAATTTGTACAAGTAAACCATAGAAACTGGATCCATAAATTTAATTACTTTTAATGTCATTTTATTATTTTTGTTATTATTATTATTATTATAGTCACCACTCCTATTCTAAGGAGCCTGTAAATAAAGTAGTGACCACATGAAAATTTCCGGCTGAAACCTTGTTAGCTTCCAGGGCCCCAGGTCCTCTGTTCCAACCAGCAGTCTACATTCTCATTGACCTCCCTCCCTATGAATGGAGCCTCTTCACTTTTCTATGGAGAATATTCAGAACTATGATTTCCAGACTGTTCTGGAAGAAAAGTAAAAGGGCTATAAGTTGCAGAAGATTTGTTGCTCTCAGGACTCAGAGATTCATGAAGGAAACTCATCACAGTGGCTGGCATCTGTTGAGTCATTGCTATGACCTACTTCTGGGGCTGGCACACGAGAGCCCACAGGCCAAGTGTGGGTCATCGTCTGTGTTTGTAGGATCCAGGAGATACAAATCTTTTCTTCACCTTAAAAATCTTTTTGAAAAATTAACAGATATATGCCATCCTATGGCACATGAAAATTGTATAAAAATTAAAATTTCAGCATTCTTAAATGAGGTTTTATGGAAGTATATCTATTCATTTGTGATTTTCTGTGACTATTTTCATTGTCACAAACTTAATACTATTTCTTCTCTGACCCTTTGTAGAAATAGCTTGCTGATCCTCATCTGTATCTGAGAACTGTATTTGGGATTTTTTCCTGGATTATCTCACACAGTTGTTTTAATGGCTTCATGTGCATACTGACCTCATTTGCAGTTAGGAAATAACCTGCTTAAAGGTGGCAAGTAACTTCCAACAGGTCCACACATAGTGGGTGGGAGAAGAGGGACATGGCAACTGGGATGCTCATAAAGAATTAGTTTTCTCTTTAGCTTTAATTTTCTTTAGAATCACTGACTCTGTTCTCTTTGTAAAGAAAATTAAATGGCTCTTGGCATTAGAAGGATTGAAAGGAAGTGGTAAAGGAAGGGAGATTTTGCAACTGTAAGTAAGCTGCTGGTAGGGGTGGGGTGGGGATTGTGCAGCCCAGTATTCAAGATGGGTCAATGGACAGTGATAGGAGGTGACCAAAGACAGAAGAGGGTGAGAGTCACAGGAAGCCAAGCGTTACTCTATGTTGTCAGCACAGGTCTCTGCTCAGGTGTGGGTCTGGGATCTCTCTGTGGCTGAAAGCTCAGAGCGAAAGGTAGACCCATGGTAATAGGGAGGGGTTTCACAGAAAGGCCAACTCAGGGCTAGAAAGGGAAACTGCAGGTCTGGGTTTTTCCCTGGAAGCTGCCCTGTCCCTATATTCCACCATTCCATCCTTGACAGTGAGATCTGACTTGAGCCAAATAAATCAGATACAAGGTGTGTAGAAAAGGAAAAGACCCCTCCATAAGACAGCAGTAATTCAGAGTGCAAAAATGAAAGCATGCCAGCCTGATCCCAAAACAATATATTGTTTATTCCCTGCCAGGAGCATCATGCAAGCTATTCTATTAGGCCACATGGCAGGACAACCTGTCCAGTGTGACAGTGGGACAGAGATGACCTATTTCTCCCAGTAGTTCTCTTCCTTTTACTTTAGTGATGGGGCCCAGTTTTACCTGGCCACATGGGTGCTGTAATAAAGATTGCATTCCTCAGAATTCCATGTTACTAATTAGGACTATCTGATAAATTTTATCCAAACAGCTCTAAAACAAGTGGTTCTGTGATGCTATGAAACATCTCTGAGAGAACTGAAGAACCCACTGTGATACTTATGCCTTCACACTAGTAGAAACAAAACAGGATGTGGCTGGGGCTTAGCAGTAATTTGGGGCAATGAGTTGAAAACTCCCTGTTGCACATGTTGAAGCAGACAGAGACAAAGACTGAGCCATAAAAACTGAAACCACCTGACCGTTCCTACACTGCTTAACTGTAAGACTTTTAGATATAAAGGAATAAACTTTAGTATTGCTTAAGCTATTGTTAATTTGACATTCTTATACTCATTTCAAGCTAGACATTAACCCATGAAACATAGAATAGATGCCTAGCTAGGAACATGCCTTACTCAAGGTAACACAGTTACTAAGTAACAGAACCAGGATTTAAATACAGAGATTCCTGAGTTCAATTCCCTTTCTCCTTTTAATAACAGTGATGACTTGATGAAAGCTGCCATTCATTGAGTACCCCTTACACACCAGGCAAATGCCTTCATTGATACTGACTGAATCTGAACCTAAATTCTGCTGTAACTTCAGCATATAACCTTTGACTTTCAAATTGATTGTCTCAAACAACATAGGGTTGTTGGGGAAATTAAATGACTGTGGCTGTAATGACCTGATCATGATGTCCAGCTTAGAATAAATTCCTAATGGATTCTTGTTAGGCTTATATTTAGATGTTCTCCCAAAGCCTCATGCACTCATGGGTGGGGCTAGCAAAACCCCGAGGAGGGTTCAGGTCTCTTACCTGGCAATATGGAACATGTATGCAAAATAAAGACAAAGAGCAAATATTGTGCAGTTGAGGAGCTCTGGAATGACCAATGCTCTCTGTGAAACCAAAGGCCATGAGTCCAAAGGTTCAAGGTTCTTTTTGGTAACAATCAGGGAGGTGGGTGGGGGTCATGCAGAGTGCTAGGAAAAAGAATCTTTGCAGGTATCTGATGTAATGAAAAACAGCAATTTTGTACCAGGCACAAAGGCCTCCATTTAGCTACATAAGGATAATTTGATGTGTGCAAGGCTGCAACCTTTACTGTCAGAAAAATCTAATTCCTTCTGAGTTCATGGCTTCACCTGGGATGTTATCTCATGTCTTAGCCCTGGAATATTATAGGTTCTTGCACAAGTCCCCATTCCAGCCATCAGTAGGGGGAACTATTGTTGTTCATGTGCTGTAATGAGGCAAGTTGATGTCTCGACCCGATTCGATCATATTATTTTTAGTCAGTTAAAGAAACATCTGGTTCTACATATCCAGCTCTGCATGTCTCAGTGAATAGGGTTGAAGGAGAGGTTAGGGAAAGGTCAAGGCTGGGGCTTTCTCAGGAAAGTGTAGTTTGGCAGTATCTCATAGGGTATTTTTTGAGCTGACAGGATATAGGGTGTATGATACTGGAGTTAAAGGTATGTGATACCAATTTAGTTCACTGATTGAAATTAACAGAGTTCTGGGTATCAATAAGCAGATTACTGAAGACAGAAGCCCCACCCTGGATGTGGGTAGCACCATCCAAAAGGCTTATAGCATGAAAGGGATAAAAGGAAAAGGCAGATTGCTTGCTGTTTCTCCTCTTGTGTGTTTTCTGCATCATGCCACCCTGCTTTGGACCCCACCAAATATGGACCGAACCCTTCACAAACTGTGAGCCAAAATAAAGCTTTCTTCTTTTATCTTGTAGGTGCTGGATATTTCATCTCAGCAAGGAGAAAAGCAGCTAATACAATGTTCTATCTAAAATTGGGTATTGCAGAGTACCCAAGAAATGACTGGCTTCTGAATGCTGACTGCTCTTGAGGAAAACAAGGCAGAGATGAGTGATATGATTGACTTAATAATATGATTGTTGAGCACCTAGGATGACCCATGGGGTGCTACTTGGAGGTATAATCCCTGGAAGATGAGAAGTTTTTTGTGAAAGTCCTGAAGTCCAGCAGCATGTCAAGAGTGCTGTAAGAAATCTCAAGAAGTCAAGATTGTATCCAGCAAACACACAAGCACTTGAGGAAACGAGAAAACCCACAAGGTAGAAAGAAAATGAGTTCAGATAACAAACCTTCTTGTCACCAGTGTAATGAGGATGGATCACATGGAGCTTTTTGCTACCTGGTCTCTGCAATGAAATATTCTCTGTGGAACTTTGGTGAACCCAGGAAGGGAATGTTTTGACAGGTACTCTTCAAAATGCCTTTGCTAGCCAAGGATGCGGTTCCAGGGAACTCACTAAATTTACCCTGACTAAGATGCCAACTGGTGAATGGGAATAGAAATCATATGTTTGTAACAAGTATAAACCTACAATCTCAATTATTCTTTTTCAAAATAATACCAGCTTAAGGCACAAAATTACTGGCATTGAGAGATGGCAGGAGGAACACAGCATTTGGAGCCCAGAAAATCGGGTTCTAAGGTTTCTATTTACTACCAGAGGAATTTCATTAAGTTAAGGAATTTCAAGGCTTAGTTTCTACACTTCTTAAATGAAGATTAATTTTATAAAATTGGTCTTCCATTACCATATATTCTGGATCTGTAGGCTTAACCACCTGTAGACTAAAAATATTCAAATAACATGACAACCTTATTATGTGCAGACTTTTTATTGTAATTTTTTCTAAACAAAAATGTAACCACTATGCATCATTTACATTGCATTAGGCATTGTACATCATCTAGAGATGTTTTAAAGGCTATAGGAGGATGTATATCAGTTATAGACAAATTTGCATCATTTCTTGAAGGAAGTTTGAGCATCCACAGATTTGGATACCTATGGGAGTTTGGAGCTAAGCACTGGAGGGTACAAGGGGTTGACTTTCCTGCCACTATGAAGATTATGTGGAATAACATATATACCAAAACTCCAAATGATGGTTAACAAGGACCTGGTCACTAAACAGACCCTCTGAGCTTCTACTTCTTCTGAACAATGTCAGCAGGATGACAGAATGCTTGGAGCACTCTTAAATCTGCCTCCATCAAAAGCAACAACCATTACCTTTGTCATTCCCATTATCATTATCACAATAATCATACTAGCACCTGGGATCAAAACTGTTTAGCTTGAGTCTCTCATTCTATTTCAAAAAGGCAGAGGATGTAGCATGAAGTTTGTGAGCAGCCTGCATCAGGTGAAAACCTTAAGTTTCTCTTTTAACTTAGCTGGCAGTCACTGTTCCAGTAGCCATCAGAGAACAAATCAAAAAACACGAAATGAGGATCTGTCTCTTGGAGCAGGCAGAGAGGTAGAGATAGGGAGAGGGAGACATAGTCCAATATGTTTCATAGGTGCAGGGCATTCTCCAAACTGATGTCCTGGGGGAGCTCTAATCCATGGAGCTCTAATCAGTGAAACTAAAGCAAGCAGGGACCAGACCCAGAGGTCACAGTGTGTCTAAGAGGTGGTCACTGTAAGTATCCTCCAGGCAAATGTCTGAAGGATGTACTGCTAGGGTGGAAATTTTGCCTACAAGCTCGTCTTTCAACCATTGACTAAGCAACATGGGTGTAACATAGAATTTAAAAGTGTGCCAAAGAGGACTGAGCCCTGCTTCTAGTTATGAGAACATTAAACTTGCATAGTATTTAATGATGGATCCTGAAGTAACATGAAATTGTAAGTATTCACAATTCACTTGGTAATTCTGTTCCTCCGAGACATGCTCTGGCTGCAGCTGGCTCCTTGCCATGTGCACTTCTGAAGACTTTTGCAGGAGCTGGACAGGCCCTGCCCCTGGATTCTGAGTAGGATCTCTTTATCTTGATCTTCCATCAGTCTTTCTTCCAAGTGTGTTTTAGTTATTTTTCTCTCACTGCTGGGTCAAAATACCAACACTCAAAATTAGGAAAGCTTTATTTAGCTCACAGTTTGTGGAGGTTTCAGCCCATAATCAGCTTGTTCCAAGGCAGGGGGGGCATGGCACAGGGGCAATACTTCAAGGTGCCAGAAGACAGAAAAAGCAACAAGAGTAAAAGGGGACAAAGAACAAGCCTCTTCTCCTTCCCTATATTTTAAGCAGGCGATCCACACCCCAGGGCAGGTGTAACACTCACACCACTTCCCTACCCTTCTCTTGCATAAACTCAGGTTGTTTACAAAATAAAGACCCTGGTTCCCTGATGAATCTCTTAATTAAACTTCTAATTTTCTCAAGTTGACACAATGTATCAACCATAACAAGGTGCAATCAGAAGAGAGAAAACCTTGGGGCAGGCTGGAAGGGTCCTTCTGCAGCAGCTGGCCTTGCAATGAGCTGTTTGCTGAATTTTTGAAATGATACTTTAATAAGAGAGCTTGCAGCACTCCGTCTTGAGGATTCCTGCTTCCTTGTCTTATGCCTTTCTGTTCACATAATCACAGTGAAATACAAAACCAACTGAAAATTGTAGAATGTCTCTTTCCCACCTGCAAGCATAGCTTTTCATTTTCCGGAGAAATTTAAGAGCCTATTGATGTACATTGAAAATGACAATAAATGCTCTCAGGCCTGACTGGTGCACCAGATAATATTGCTGTGGAGTGGAAGGAAGGTTGAGATAGAATTCAGTGGTAGAATAATCTACTGTGCTGAAAACTTTATCCCTAGCACTGCAAAAGAAAAAAGAGAGAAAGAAAAGAAAAAAGAAAGAGAGAGAGAAAGAGAGAGAAAGAAGAAAGAAAGAAAGAAAGAAAGAAAGAAAGAAAGAAAGAAAGGAAGAAAGAAGAGGAGAGGAGAGGAAAAAGAAAGAAAGAAAGAAAGAAAGAAAGAAAGAAAGAAAGAAGAGAAAGAAAGAAAGAAAGAAAGAAAGAA
>PVLA01006936.1:0-113998 GCA_004027455.1 Hydrochoerus hydrochaeris
TCTTCCTCCTCCTCCTTCTCCTTCTCCTCCTCCTCCTTCTCCTCCGTCTCCTTCTCTTCCTCCTCCTTCTCCTTTTCCTCTTCCTCTTCCTCCTTTTCCTCCTCCTCTTTTTCTTCTTCTTCTTTTTTTGGTGGTGCTAGAGTTTGAATCTATCTCCTCATGCTTGCTCTACTGAGCTATACCCCCCAGCCCTTTCTAATTTCATGTTCATGGCAAGAGCTCAAGTTGTTCAGGCTCTTTGAACCTCCTGTCTCAGCCTTCCAAGTAGCCATGATTACATGCATGTACTACAGCACCTTGCCTGGAAATTTATTTATTACTGTACCAGCTCACCCTTGTGCACTTCTCTACTTGGGTAATCTCCTAAATTTGGGGTATTTAATTTAATAATTTTCATTTAAAAATAGAGTGCCTTTTACCAGAGATGTGTAGATTCTTCAGAGATTAAAGTTTTTGTTGTTGGCATTCTCTGTAAGAGTAATTAATGCATTTTGTTAATATTTTAAAATTTTCCTAATGATAATTTATTTGTTATAACTCTATATTTCCTCCCTGCTCCATCAACTACATCAAACCAGGGAAGAATTATAGCTCTACTTTGAGAATGGCTGCCTACTTTTTAAAAAGTCTTGTTTTTATTTGTAGATTAAAAGAAAAAGTTATGTTCTTGTTATACATTGTAGGATTTCTACTATTATAGTATTTGTTTGGCCTATTTTTTATAACTTTGTTTGCAAGTTCTTGAAAAGCTAGATACAATGATTGGTGTTCCCTTCGTTCAACTTTTCAGCCTTCTCTAAGTCATTGCTCAGATATGAATAGTTTTTAAAAAATGAATTATGAGATTTAATCAGTGTAATGTAGTAGAATAATGATGTGCTTCAATAGAAGCATTGTGTTCATTACAGTGTATGAATGTTTATGTCTTCAGCAGTTTGATTTCGTTTTGTCATGTTTCCAGGCTTAAGCAAATATATTTCATGCACCTGCTTATTTTATTTTCTCAGAGGCTTACCATTTCACTACTTTCTTTATATTGCATTCCAATTCAGACATAATTTTTATTTCATTTTGATCTTGAAGCCAAACAGTCTTCATAGAAACAATTTATTAACTATTCCACTAAAATGTCTTAAGACTAAGTGGTCTGTGACTTCAATCTTTTTATTCCTAAATGACCTAACACCAAGCTCTTAGTAGACTCTTGATTATTTAAATAATAGAATTTTATAATATTATTTTGTTGCTCAGATTACTTTTGTATTGGACAAAAAGAAGTTCTTTATAGTTGACTCCTTTGTTATCTAGTTAATTAATTAATTTTGTGTGTGTGTGTGTGTGTGTGTGTGCGCGCGTGCCAGGGATTGAACTCATGACCTCGTGCTTACTAGGCAAGCTCTTGAGCCACTGAGCTAAATCCCTGGAACTTGTTAATTTAATATTATCTCAGTTTTTGAAGCATTTTCATATTCTCTGTTCATTGTGTGTTTTTTCTGCCCTACTGTTGGACTCAGCCATTTGTCTAAGGAGTCTTAGTTCCTTTTAATGGAGGTATTAGAAATGAAGATCTGGGTAGCTAGTGTGCTTATTGCTACTGGGTTTCACTGCTTCTAGGACATCTCAATGGATATAACATTTATGATTATTTCTCTTTATCTCTGTCTCTCTGTTTCTCTCATATAAAAAAAATAAAACTGAGTTCATATTTTTATCTACTGCCACCACCAGAGGATTCATTCTATTCTTTCCTTTTTGCTCATTTGTAATTTCTTTCTCTGAATGAGAAACCTAACTCTTACAGATACAATACAGTTACTAGTTTTTCAACCCTAGTAGACATAAAAAGTAATTTAGAATTGCTTGCTCATATCCTGAGAAAAACAAACCACTTTACCAAGTGTGGTATTTGTGTACATTTCTTTCTGTCTTTTGACTGTTTTCCTGACATTGCTTTGTCCAGTGACAAGGTCCAATGCCTTCATTTGTCTGAGTCTGCTGTTCATCTTGGGTTTCTCTAGCATTCTGATTAATTCATGATTTTCTTAAAATTTGATATTCAATATAGCTTTATCTTTATAGTCTGTAGGTCTTTAGGTTTGAATAAGTGAATAGAGTCACTCATAAGAGTTTGAGTCACAGTACCATACAGAACATTTCTAAAACCTTAAAAGTTTCCTTGTGTAGCTTTTTATAGCCAAGCCCCTTCCTTCCAATACATGGCAACCACTGATCTATTTTCTATTCTTATAGTACTGGCTTTTCCAAGATTTCCTATAAACACAATGATGTAACATACAGCCTTTTGGATTTGACATCTTTCACTTTGCAAAATACATTTAAGGCTCGTGTTATTATTGCATAAATCAGTAGTTCATTCTTTTTTTGCTAAATAATGGTCCATTTTGTGACTGAGCTAAAGTTTGTTTACCCATTCATCTGCTTAAGGATATCTGGGTCTTTTCAGGTTTGTGTGATTGAGTAAGCCTGTAATAACTATGTATAGGATTTGTGTGAATGAACGTAGCTTTCAATTCACTTGAGCAATACCTTTTAGGAATCGGATTGCTGGATTGAACAGGTAAGTATAACTATAAAAGTCATTGACCCAGCTCTTTTCCAGAGTAGTTGTCCTATTTTGAATTCCTACCATCAATGAATGAAATTTCCTGTTGCTTTGCATCCTTTCCAGTACTTGATATTATTTTCAGATTTTTTTTTACTTTAGGCATTATAGTAAATACTAAATATGTATGTATTTCACTCGGATTTTAATTTGCATTTTACTAATAACTAATGAGCATGTGTTTATATGGTTATTTGCCATCTATATATCCTCTTTGAAGAAATGTCTTTTTAGATCTTTTGCCCAGGATTTTTTTTCTTATTAGGTTGTTTGTTTTCTTATTATTGAGTTTAATAGTTCTTTATATGCACTGGATATGTATCTCAAAGATCTTTTTTCCAATCTGTGGCTTGCCTTTCCTCTTTTCAAAAGTAGACTTTGCATGACATAACTTAGTAATTTTTAATGAAGTCCAATTTATCAGCTTTCCTTTTATTTTGGAAAATTTTGTTTTATGCTGAAAACTCAGATTTTTTTCTGCATTTTCTTCTAGAAATATTATAGCTTTATCTTGTGTTTGGTCTTTCCTTTTATTTCTGTTTACAAGTACCATTCATGCAGTCTCATCCTTTTTATCATATGTTTTCCAAGTTATTAAAACATTGTCTGTACATGTGACATATCTTGAAGGGTTTTACTTGTACTCTTTTTTTTCTTCTATAATTCAGCTTTTTATATTGATGAAATCAAAATATGCAGAACACATGCAGTGGTAGCTTCTAAACTAATACAATATTGCCTGTTTTGTAAAAGTTTATTTACTCACTATACATAACACTTCTCAAGAATTTCACCCACCCAGTTTTTCTTTTTTATAGAACTGAGTATTATCAAGTAATAAAAATCAAAGGACATCACAATATCTAGCTTATTGTGAGAAGTTGTTGTAATATCACAAATATCTTAGAGAGTGATCTCATAGCATATTTGCTGCCAATTAAATGTGTCCTCTACTAGGATGATATTATCAGAATATTCTTGTTTATTTTCAAGCCAGTTGTCACTCTGTGTGAAATTACCTATTCTTCAAATGGAGACTTTTATAAAATACATATGTGTGTTCAAACTAAAGATGGATATCCCCTCTTGGAAACTACTTCTCCAAGAAGTATGGTTTGACATCATTATTATCTCCATTCTTGAGTCCTACCATCTCATTCTTTAGATTGCTACTGGAAAGATCTTTCTAAAATACAAATAAAGTTATTTCTCATGTTTGTATTTCTTTAGTGACTTCTCCTGGCTTCAGCTCATATATGAGCTTCTTAGAAGGTGATTATGTGTTTTTCACTTTGTGTCTCACCTAGTACAGAGCTAGTTAAATATAGCCTGGGTCTTCCCTGAGTGTTTCAAATAGTGTCAGAACTTTGCAGTTGTCTCTCTTCAGTGCCAGTGGCATTGCTTTGCTCATATTGGAAATTTCAGCTTCCTTGTTTTCAGATATATGTCATCCTTCAGGCATAACCCAGATCTCCATGTCCTTATTTTAAAATCTAATAATTGCTGCTAGTCTCATCAATTTTCCTTTCTTTGACTTCCAAAACAACTTATTGTTATTATTAACAACAACATACTTAGTGTACTGCATGTATTTAGTACTATTTTGTTACAACTTGATGGTGGAACCTCTGCCTGGATAATTCTGGGGGCAAAAAAGTAAAATGAGAAGATAAAGATATTTTCTTAAGCAGGAAAATATACTAGGCAGAGTTCTGAGATATATAATTCTGCTTATAGGTGGGGTTTCCTAATCAACCAGACATTATGATCTTAAAGCATTGTATATTAAATAAAGATAGTTTTGACTTTGTTTCACAATGCTTGTTAGGTTAAATGGTACAAATCTGTGTTTCATTTGTGTCTTTGGAAGCCAGAATTGGTGTTAAATCAGCTCACAGTGTGCAAGTCAAACTGTAATCATTTTAAAAGTACCTGTAATCAATTAGAAGTATCAGGTACAATTTTAGCCATGCTTTATTTTGGGGTTCTTTTTGAAAGAGAGGCTAATAAAGCTTCATACTCATTTACTATTCTGTTAATATAGTACACTATGTGTAGTTTCCATTCATTGGGTGTTTTTCAGTAAATATATTCCTTTTGTAGCTTTCAGAATTGTTTATAATTATCTTTCATGTAGCAGTAGTTTATAAAATTTTTAAAAAATACTAGTCAATAAAATGTATTTCATTTAAAGATAAACATTAATTCTAAGTAAAAAACATTCTAACAAATAATTTTTCATATGCCTGCTTGAAGACACTGATTTTTAATTATATTTTTATTTCTTTAATTGTCTTTTGCCTTTAAACAGCTAACTTGTTTCTGATCGGTCAAAACTGTCTTTATTCAGAATTAAGGAATAATCTTAAACTCTCAACATTTCCTTTCAGAAGTCTTTTGTACAAAACATCTCCCCAAAATAAAACATAGTGTTATATTTTATGTTTTTGATGTTGCTGCAAAAGGAAAAGTGGATACTGTGTCTTTAATGGAAAGAAAAGGTTATCTTTCTGTGGCCTTTGTGTGTATGTGCTGATGTGGATGTAGGCAGCCAGACAAGCAATGTGTGCAGAGAGACTAGGGAACCGGCTGCGGATCGATAGAAGTGGTGTGAAGTGAATTAATGTGAGGCAGGCCGTCTGTCTGTCATAAGGATTGTGGGGAATGTGGGGCAGTGTTGGTCAGTTGCTACAGAGATCTGCTTCCAATAAATTCAGGGCTTCTGCCTGAAAAGCAACTATAGGTATCCACACACTCCCTTTCTTATTGTTAAATTTTACTTCATTCAAAGTGAATGTTCACATCAAATTATTGCCTCCAGTATACTTTAATTGGATCACTGGAAAACACAGTAGTGAGAAACTGATGAAATAAAAATACCTGCTATTCTTTTAGATATGTTTTTCAATCTCAGTGGAAATCTGCATTATTATGAGAATGAGAAATATAATCTTTATTAATATTTTGTGTTATTTCTAGAAATATTATTAGTACCATCTAATCCTCAATAAAATTATAGTGAGCTAAAGTGGTTTTATACTCCACTGGATAAGTGCTATATTTTAAATCTTATTATATTAAAATTAGCAATTTATCCTTGATTAACAAGTTAATTATATGGGGTTGTGGAAGTCTCTTGAAGTCCTGCTAATTATTATTACTCAGACACTGTTAGCCAGCTGGAAATATGTTTATAAAGGTAATATATAGACCCATGAAATATATAAGTTTTAGAATAATATATCTGCTTTTACTTGGGGGGGATACTTACATTTAATTTTAGATGATTGATTTTTAAGACCGGGTTTCTGTATTTATATTTAAAAAAACTTGTTTTCTAAAGTGATTAAAAATATGATACATAAATGAGGATGTTTTGTGTGTATCGTCTTTCACAGTAAAAAGTCACCCAAGTATTTAGAAATCTAGGTGGGATAAAGATTTCACAATAGTATTCTTTATTCTCCATTCTTAACTTCTGTTAGCTATACCCTTTCTTCCTGTTTTTCCCATATGCTGTCCGAATTTACTCAAGCCAGTGTTCTGCTTCACTCCATTTCACTCCATTTTCCCTAGTTCCTGTTTGATTGATTCATAATATAACATCCGTATATACAAACCCACTATCTGGTGTAAAATACATTCATTTTTTATTTGGTGAGATCTTTATTTGGGGACTTTCTTTTTTTTTTAAAGACTGTCATATCATTTCATTATTATTATATCTTTTTATTATAAATCTTACTCCATTTAACTATTATATCATTTTATTTTATCTCTCCAAAACACCACTACTTTTATTTTCTACTATATTTAAATACTATACCTTGTGTCATGGGATTAAAGGTACTCTAATTTTATTCTATTCAAGTGAATTTTTTTTAACTTTTATGGGATATTCATTGCTGCCAGATATTTCGAGGATACTCAGAAATAAATGTCTTCTTAGGTTTCATAGTGTAATTTGACAAATAAGCTTGCTTACGTCAAGTACATAAGAAAATAATGGTCACTCACTATATAAATAACTGACATTTATAATCTTGATTTTGAGTATGAAAGAAACTGAAGTTTCTATAATAATGTTTTATAAGGGTTTCTTTTTATATTATCCAGGAATATTTCATCTTCTTTAATAGTGGGGAGTGAGGAAGTGACTTTTATGCTTTGTAAATCTTAGGCTTTTTATATCTAGAAGAGCAGAAAATATTTTTTTCTCATCTCTATTTCATTCAAAATGGTATTGTATTATGGCATAATCTTTAATTCTTTTTTATGACAGTGGTATTGTACCTCCCCTTGTATCTTCTTGAAAAAGTCAAGTATATTTAGGTACAATTTATGTGTAGGAAAAGTCATCATTCGGGGATGTAGTTTCAAGCAAATATGGGTAGTAGCAGACCCCTCCTTAGACTCAGAATACAATTTAGCGTCATCATTTTTTAAAATTTGCTCCTCCTCTTTGTAGTTCATCCTTTATCACTCTTGTAGCCCTAGCAACCACTGATTTTTTTTCTGTTTTGCAGTTTTTCCTTTTTACAGAGTATCTGTCAGTAACTTCTTCCTATTATAAGATAGTAAAATATCAACAAAATAATATAGCAATTAGAAATAACCAAGTTATGGTTGTGAAATTTTTAAAAATGTTATTATCCCTTTACTTGTAAATAATAATTACCATGCCTAGAATTATTACATAATGTTTTAATCAATCCTTTATCATAATCTTGTGGTCCAAAAGTTCAAAATGAAAGGCTTCTCATTTCTTGCAAGCAAGCTGTTAAAATTCATTTTGATTGATCTGTACCATTTGTATTTGAGAGTTGAATATAGTGAGTTGGTCTTTCCATTCTCATTCTTATCTTTGCTTTCTTTCAGAACATGTTAGAAGTCTTACATAGTTTGTTAACCATAATAGAACCCAGCCATACATGAGTTAGGGCATTTAGCTTATCTTGAAAAAATGAAATAGATGTGATTTTAAAGTAACAAAATTAATCTTTTTACAAATTAGTAGCAAAGTAACAAATTTGGCCTGTGAAGATGTTAACACAATGAGTTATAGATACATTCAAATAAAAAACGTTATTTACATTTTTAAAAACATGCCTTCCTGACATAAGAAAATACTCCTGTGGAATTTTGCTTTCTTACTATATACATATTTTTGTGACTCTTTTTCTTTCTTTTTTTTCAGCTACATGGCAGAAAAAACTTTAAAATGGTTTAAAAGAAGTAGCATGAGTGTCTTTGTTGATACAGAATAGCAGAAAATCAGACTTTAAAAAATGAGCAGTCTTTTTTTGCAAGTAGTTCGTTTATCATTAAATTGAACCTTAAAAATGAATAATTAAAAAGTTTTGGTTTATTCTGAGAGCTGAAGTGAACCTCAGTTCTTACTAGAATCACTACCCTTTTCCCGCACTTCTCTGAGCCCTAGGTTAATCCGCTAATCGATCTTCAGTCACAATAGTGTTGGCTATTCTGGAAATTTCATAAAAGTTGAATTATATAGTGTGTTTCTTTTACTTAGCATAATGTTTTCAGTGTTTATGTCCCAGAATGTAATAAGAGTTCATTTCCTTGTACTTGATGTATAATACTCTGTTGTGTGAATATATCAGCTTTTCTGTTCATCAGTTGCTAAACATTTGGAATGCTTCAACTTTTTGAATAATGGCTTTTATGAATAATGCTGCTATGAATATTTGTATACAGGTTTTGTATGGACATATCTTTTCTTCCCTGAATGGTAGAATTGCTGAGTCATATGATAGCTTTTACTTTTTAAGGAGCTAATAGAATGTTTTTAGTGAAGTTTGGAGATACAGTTGTTTAGATATGTGATTTTTGAATCTTCTTCTAATCTATAATTTGTCTTTTCATTTTCCTAATAGGATCTTTGTAAAAATTTTGATGTTTATTGACATCTTTTTCACTTACGAATTTTGCTTTTGGTATCAAGTCTAATTTAAATCTCAAAGATATTATTTCGCAAATTTTTATCATTTTATATTTTGTTTTTAAGTCCATGATTCCTTTTGAGTTAATTTTTATGTAAGATGTATGCTGTTGTTAGGATATGGTTTTCCCCAAAGATTTCTGTATAAGCACCTTTGTCCTTTATATTTTCTCCCTTAAATTGCTTTTGTACTGATGTCTAAAATCAGTTGGGTATACTATGTATTTCTATTTTTGGGTTCTCACTCTTGTTATATTAACCTACATGTTTGTCTTTTTTCCACAGCCACATAATTTTAATAACTTCATGTAGCAAAGTCTTGAATTCGGGTAGACTGACCTTTTTTAAAAAAAATATTTTTATGAATTATTTTATTTTTTATTTTTCTTTTCATATAATTCTAAAATAATTTTGTGTATATCTACAAAAATTTGTGCTGGAATTTTATGGTTTGTTTGTTTAATTCATGATCTCACTATGTAGTTCAGGCTGGGTTGAACTCATTATGTAGTTGGCCTTGATTTTCCTGCTTCAGACTTGCAAATGCTGAAACTACAGGCATGTGCCACCACATCCAGCTCTGCTGGAATTTTAATAGATAATCTCAGTAAATGTGCATATAAGTTTGTGAAAAATTAAAATCTTTACTATGTTGATTGTTCCAATCCATAGATGTGGCATATCTTTCCATTTCATTTTTTATATCTTTCTTTCATCAATGCTTTGTAGTTTGTAGTTTTATAATCATCATACAAGTCCAATGTGGGATTTTTAAATTTTACATCTAAATATTTCATGTGTTAAAGTTTATTTTTAAATTTAGGTGTCAGTTTGTTAATTACTGGTGTGTAGAAATAGAACTCATTTACTTTTTTAAATCTTGTATTCTGTAGCCTTTCTTTTTTTTTATTTTAACGAGAAAAAAAAACAAAATTTCAAAACAAGATAATAGGAGGGTAACAATGGTTAACACACTGAGTATTGTTATCTTTAAGTTAGTTACTCAGAGTATAAGATATCGACATTTAATTGTCTAAGCAATATTAGCACAAAACTTTGTTTTCAGTGAACTAAGAGAATTTACTAGTGTAACTATCTTAGCCATCTTGTCTGTGTGTGTGTGTGTGTATTTTGCTTTTCCCTTCCTTTTCTCCTTTCTCCTATGCCAGTTTCTCTTTCCTTTTGAACTGTTTTTTCCCATTTCACAATATCTATTATACATTTTGGATCTTGTTTACTCTTTCAGCTTCTTACCCTAGGGAAACAATATGTTGTTTACATGAGTACATATTCACTGTTTTATTTCACTTATGAGTATGGTCTCGAGTTGCATCCATTTACCTATAAATGTCTCCAGTTTATCCTTTTTTATGACCAAATAGTACTTCATTGTATGAAAAGACCACATCTTTTTTTTTTTTTTAAATCTATTCCTTGGTTGATAGGCATTTGGGTTGTTTCCAAGATCTATTAAAATTGTATTGCTGTAAACATGGGTGCACATATATCGCTGTGGTATGATGTTTTTAATTCTTTTAGGAAGATACCTAGAAGGGAAATAGCTGGGAATAGGTTCCAGTATGGGACTTCCAATTCTAGTTATCTGAGGACTCTCCACACTGATTTCCACAGTGGTTACACCAGTCTATACTCTCATCAGCAGTGGAAGAGTGTTGCTTTTCCCCGACAGCTCCTCCAGCATGTGTTATTGGTTGATTTCTTGATAAGAGTCATTTTTTCCTGGGTGAGATAGAATCTCTGTATTGTTTTAATTTGCATCTTTTGGATGACCAATGATGCTGACCATTTTTTCATATATTTAGTTGTTGTTTATATTGTTGGGGCACAATTGTAATGTAGAACACATTTATAAAATAACAAACTTGTAGGTATTTTGTAATACAATTAGGGAGCAATTAGAGGTTTCTGACCATATTTCTGCTGAATTCAGTTGACCTTGACAGTGTCAGAAGCCCAGCTGCATACCTCTAATAAACACCCAGTTGGAATAATTGTGAATGCCTTAAGGCACCCTGGGCTAGTCAAGGACACCTTCAACTATGCTCACTCTGTATTGGTCCCCTTCCCTTATTCCCAGAATGTTTCCATATTATTATAAACAATTCATTTCAACAAACCTGTTCAAGGCTAGCCTGCCTATCAATATATGGCTCAATGCATGTAACCATTTAAGCAATGTTTTGTCACTTGCTTTGTACGTCCCACATCTGAATGCTGTATAAACTAAACTCTTTGTAAACTCAGGACTGTTGCCTTTGAGAATGATCCCACAACAGTCCACTGGTGTAAAGATTAAACACTGCCTTCTCTCCTGGGTGTGAAGAGTCTTCCTTTCAGTTTGACTTGAGAATTTTCTCATAACAGTATTTCTTCATCTGAGAAGTCTGTATTTATCTCAGATGCCTATTTGTGGACTGGGTCTTTAAATTTGGGATGTCCAATATTTTTTAGTTCTTTATATCTTCTCTATAATACTACTGTTATGGTTGACACATTGTGTCAACTTGAGCAATTTAGAAGTTTAATAACTAAGAGACTCAGCAGGGAGCCAGAGTTTTTACTTTGTAAATACTCTCATACTGTGCAAGAGGAAGGCAAGGAGATTTTGTGAGTGCTACACCTACCCTGGAAGGTGGGGCAGCCTGTGTACAAAATAAGGTAGGAGAAGACAATTGTTCTCCCTGCTTTTGCTCTGGCTACTTTTGCTGGCTGCTGCCATGAAATGTTGCCCAGTGCCATGCTACCCTGCCTTGGAACCAACTGTTTATGGACTGAAATCTCCACAAACTGTAAGCTAAATAAACCTTCCCTTCCTTAATTTTGGGTGTTGGGTATTTTGTCCCAGCAATGAGAGAAAAGTTACCAAGATAAATCCTTTCTTTGAGAAACAGCTGGAAAATATTTTTTCCTATATCATGAGTTGTCCCTTCTGTTGATGGTTTCTCTTGTGGTGCAAAAGCTTTTTAATAAGATGAGATCTTGGTTGTTGATTCTTTGCAACAGTTCTTGTGCCATCAGGGATTTATTCATGAGGTCTTTGCCTATACCAGTGTCTTCAAGAATTTTACCTATTCTATCTTCCAGCAGATTTATTTATTTATTATTTTTTTTATTTTTTATTTTTGTCTTTTTTGAGACAGGGTCTCGCTATGCAGTTCAGGCTGGCCTTGAGCTCACTTTGTAGCCCAGGCTGGTCTTGAACTCACAACGATCCTCCTGCCTCAGCCTCCTGAATGCTGGGATTACAGGCGTGAGCCACCATGCCCAGCTTCTAGCAGATTTAATGTTTCTGTATTAATATTTAGAACTTTGATCCATTTTGACTTTGGTTTAATGCATATGAAAGATATGAGTCCAATTTCAATCTTCAGCATGTACAGAGATAGCTTTTCCAGCACCAGTTATTAAAGAGACTATCTTTCTTCCAGTGAATGTGTTTGGCACCTTTGTCAAAGATAAGGTGGCTAAGTATGTCTAGAGTTGTTTCTGCATCTTCTAATCTGTTCCGCTGATCTTCAGGTCTGTTTTATTTTTGCTAGTACCATGCTGTTTTTATCATAGTAGCTTATTCAGTATAATTTCAAGTCAGGGATTGTGATGACCTTGCATTCATTGCCCAGAATAACCTTTGTTAGTCTAGGTCTCTGCTGGTTCCAGATGAATTTTAGGATTGTTTTCTGTAATTATGTGAGATATGCTGTTGAAATTTTGATCAGAATTGTATTAAATCTGTATAACAGCTTTGAAAATGTGGCCATTTTCACTATATTGGTTCTTCCTACCCAAGAGCAAGAGGTGTCTTTCCATTTTCCAGTATCCTTTCAATGTCCTTTTTTTACAGTACCATAGTTTTCAAGGTAGAGAGGTCTTTTAATCCTTCATTGGATTGATTCCTAGGTATTTCCTTTTTTGCTTTTTGAATGCTATTGTGAAAGGTGTTGTTTCCCTAATTTCTCTCTCAGTGAGTTTGTTGTTACGTGTACAGGAAGGCTACTAATTATTGAGTGTTGTCTTTGTATCCAGCTATGCTATTGAATTTGCTTATTAAATATAGCAGTTTTTTGGTGATGTTTTTGGGGTCTTCTATGTAGAGTATCATGTCATATGCAAATAATGGTAATTTAACTTCTTCCTATTGTTATTACTTTCTTTCTCTTGTCTAACTGCTCTAAAGCCTTTCTAAAGTTAGTTATTAGTTTTGGTAGTTTTGTTTCTTTGTTTGTTTTGCTTTGTTTAAAGATTCCTCTGAGATTTTCCATGCAAATAATCATTTTATCCTTGAATGGGGTATAGTAGTCAAGTTTCTTCAAGGAGATACAACCATTGTGGTGCATAATGGATTGACTCTTAATTGTTTGCAAGTTACAGACCCAAGGAAGCCAGTGTCTTTGCTCAGTCCAAGTGAAATACTTTGCCAGCTACCTAGATACTGTATCTCTGAATCTTAGCTATCACATAGAAACGAGTTATATTATATTTTCCAAATGTTGTATGTTTTGTTTATTTATGTATTTATTTCATTTTCTTTGTACATTGGGAAATCATACAGAAGAGAAGGTGTGGGTGGATTTATTTGCCTGCTTCTGATAACAGAGTGAAATCATTTAGATTTCATCTCTGAGCACAAATGTTAGTTCTGCATTTTTAGTATAGAATTTTTTGTCCTCTATTTCTATTTTTCCTGGAATTAAAAATAATCAGGATTGGCTTTTAAATTTTGTCAAAGATCAATGTGGTATTTTTTTCTTTAGCCTATTAATATTTTCAGTTACACTGATGATCTTTTATAAAATACAGTAAACCACACTTACATCCCTGAAATAAACTCTACTTGACAGTAATATATAATTTCGTGTATAAGTGCTGAGTTTTGCTTATTTCCATTTCATTAAAGATGTTTGAGACTATTTTTTAAAAATATTGACCTGTAGTTATTTTGTTTTTCTGCCAAGAATTTTATAATCTTTACTTTGTTTTGGAAAACATCTATCAAAGATCTAGTTTCAGTATAACTTCTTGTCTTTCATGCTTAGGTACTTTAAACTATACACATTTACTCTTTAAGCTTTATCCTTAATTACTGAATTGTCTCACTGAATAGCTACTTGATACAGTATTTATAGTTAGTATCATATGATTTCTCAGCTTAATCTATGATGTTCTATCATACTTCCCCTTCTGCAGCTAACTCAGTAATGGAAGAAACTGATGATAAAAGGATATTGGGTTTTGAAATCAGAAAATCTGCATCTCTGTGCTGTAGCTGTGTTAATGTGGAACAATTCCTTAGCCTCTCTGATTCAATGAGATAAATGTAAATGGATTTGCAAACATGTTGTCCCTTGACCCCACTTGATTTTCACTGGCTTTCTTAATTTTATATGAAATTGCTAATCATGGTTTTACCATTGAAAATGTTCTTTATTATCTTTTCCCTATTTCTGTAATCATTTTCAAAATTATCAAGTATTAGAAGAATGAGTGCTGGGGATTATAGCTCAGCAGCTTAAGTGCCTGTCTGGCAAGCACAGACAGGGTCCTGAGTTTGATTCCTGGTGGGGAGCAGGGGGGAGAATGAGACAGAGATTTCAAAGTTTATATTTTAATTTAATTATATGAAAAAATGGTCTTTGACTTTGTATTTGAACAAGTCTCTATTTAGAATATGACATTTACCTTCCTATTACCTTCTTTTTGTAATTATTTTACTGATAGATATCTTTAGTTGATTAATTTAGTACTGCTTTCCTAGTAAATCTGCTTCATGTTAAAACATTTTGTAAATCCCACAGTGAAAAAATGCTTCTGCAAAGTGGTGGCTTATCATTTGCTATTCATCAGGGATCATTCTTTAGTATTATTCTTTTGTGTTGTTATTTAATAGCACTTCTGAACAAGTGTTGATGCTAAAATAATGTGTTATGTTCTTCACATGACATTGTGAGGACTTGGAACTGTTTGCTGGTCAGCCCAGCTCTGGATCATTTTTGGTGGTTAACAACTAGAATTCTTTACCTGGTAAACCTGAGACACCAGTGTTGAACCTTACATACAAACATGAATGTTCATATACCTTGGAAGAAAGGATCCTTTGAATATTTGTAACATTTCTTTTTTGACATATTTGGATGATTCTTGTATAGGCAGACATAAAGTGCCTCTTAAAAAGATTTGATTAGAAGATTTAACTTCTTAAGTAAACTTTAATAGTGAGAATTTTATGTGCCGTGAGTGAGCAATCTGTTGATAACCATATAAAAAATTCACATATACCGCTATCCATTGCCGAATTAGAAATAATGTGGTTGTTGCATACTGATGACAAAGTGTATCATCAGAAATGCAAGATTGTGCAAGGAAAATTGTGTAGCACACATTTGCATGAACTAACAAGTCTCAAGTAATTTACAGGAGAGCCTTTAGCTCCATGATATTTTTCACTTGTGTGCTTTCAGTTAATTTCTTTCTGTGTGATTGTTTATCAGTAACTATTTCCTAAAGGGAAATGGTATATTTTTCTTGGGCAGTGTGTTTTCACATCTGTTGTTTAGACTCAGGGCATAAGTATCTCTTTTGTCATCATCCTTCCTACCTAACCCCCGACTCATAAACAAACTAGTGTCAAAGAGAAGTACACCTTTAAAATAGTCTCACTTGGTGGGATTTTTCCCCTTTGTTGTGTAATTGTGTCTAAATTAGCTGGAATAACTAGCAAAAACACTGATGAAAGGCATTAAGTAGAGATGTAATTGACTTCAACATCTTTATTTTTTTCCCCAGAATTTGATTAAAAGTAAATATACCCTTGTAAACAAATACATGTAAATAAATAGCACAGATGAATAGTTTATTCATTGATTTATTCCTCTTCTATTTTTGCGAATGTTTTGTATTTAATTTTTAATGTATTTGCATTTGGTAAGTGAAAAGTTTTACAAGATTAACCTACTTTTTTTCTAATTTTTTTAAAAACAAAACTATGTGATTTCTATTTGTTTTAGCTGGAGTTACAGCAGAAGCCATGCAAACTATCACCTCTGCTCCTGATGCCTCAGGGCCTGAAGCTAAAGTCCAAGAGGAAGAGCATGACCTTGCGGATGATGACATTACCACTGGTAAGCAGCAATATTTTTAACCCAAACTGGCTAGAGCTTTATTCAGTATTGCCAAATATTTTTTAGATCATTTACATTGGGATGAATGATTTTGATGGGCAGGATGGGAGCTTATATTGATGGCGTTTTTAGTTTTATGAGTCTCTTTAGTGTCTTTTTTGATCTTGAGGTGAAATGTGGAACTGTTTATTTGGTCTGGTTTCTCTCGTTGTTTTAATAATAAACCTGTTAGCTGTGCATTTGAGACCTTTTAATGCAGAAACTGGAGCATTACTAAAGCTTTGAACAATGTAGAGAAATACATTCATTAGTTTATCAAAGATGTGGTAATTATAAGGTAAACACAGGAATACTGTAGTTGTAACAGCAGCCATATAAGTGGCATGAGAAAACTTACAGATAGTCTTTATACATTAAACGTCAATCAGCGCTGTTTTTGAATTCTATTTACCTTGTGTGTATATTGAATGTTATTACCTGTATATATCATTATTTATCAGGTGTAGTAATGAATTTTAGGAAGCCTACATATAAAGTATGTTTAGCCTATCTTTTTATAAACTTTAGTTTTAATTACTGAATTTCTGCATTCACTCAGCTGAGTTTCTTTGTATGAAGACAGGATTTTAAAAAGACATATAATTTGATGGACATTGTCTTATAATCTTTTTTGATGTAGATGGCTAATAATTAAAAACTGATTAAAATCTCTATCATAAAGCACTATATATTAAAATAATGGTAAAATTTTTAAAAAGTATACACAGGTCAAATTTGTGGTGAAAGTTAAAGGGAAAACATATTAAAAATTTTTTTTAAGACGTATGGTTTTTTTTTTTTTGGTTCTGAGGATCGAACTCATAACTGTGCACTTATAAGGCAGGCACTTATGCCGCTGAGCTAAATCCCCAGCCCTATGGTCTTTTTCTTACTATTACCACTTGAGTGCCTTGAACCGTTTTTTTCACTTAAGCTTTTAATTAAGCTTAAGGTTAATTATATACTTTGAAACTGTACAAAGCCTGCATTAAAAAAATAGCTCTGTGCTGCAAATAAGTATTGCATAAGTGGGGGAGCACCTGATTTTTGATGAAGGTGTTGAATAACCACTACCGTTATATATTAATCAATTGCATTTGCATCCAGTAAGTCAAAAGCTTTAAAAGTTTTGGCCCGTATTTCATTTTTTAAAAAGTGAAACCTTGTTGTGGTGGCTATTACTTGTTACTTTTAAATTCTTTTTGATATGTAAGTTCTTTAATGAAAAATGTCCAATATAATTATAAATGATTTCAGGAACCTCTTACCTTTCTGACGTGATTTAGCACATTACAACTACAGAATTTATTTTAGTAGCTATTAAAGGACATTTATTTCATTTGCTGCTCTTTCTTTGTCTCTTGTTTTTATTGCGTTAATGTTGTTACAGCTATGTTGTTATATGCTAATGTATTTTAGTTCCTTGTAAAGTTAGACATTTTAGTTGATAAAAATTAGTTAACTCATTGTAAAATAATTGTCTTTGCAATAGTGGAATAATTCAGTTATATTCTGGAATAAAAGTTGAATTTTTAAACAGTTAAATTAGAATTAATTACTTGAATTAATTAAGAAGTTTGAATTGCTTACTACCAAATTTGAGACATTATATGCACAGTGTTCTTATTTTATTGTTAACAATATCAAGAAGGTTAAACATGAAAGTCTAGTTTAGAGAGTTAATATTACATGCACTATGTTTTAATCTGTAAGACATTCAGTTAAATATGTGATAAATACCTTTGTCAGTTGATATATTCATTTCATGCCATGAGTACAAAAACCAACAATGTTCAATATCCAAATAATTTAAATAACTAAAAGGCTGCCTTAACATGTTGTCAGAGCAACTAGCATGCTGCAGTCTGTAGATCGTTCAAGTTACCTTTAGATTGTGTGTCTTGATTAAGCTGTGCTATAGATTTTTGTGAAGGTTTAGAAGAAAACCATATTTCTTGTTATTGACTAGAGTCCTATATAAATTGCATTATGAAAAATATGGTAGGTGCATTGAAAGAAGCCTGTTTCAAACATAATAATCTTATTTTAAGATAGCCAGGATTATAGAGTACCAGTACTACAAAAGGAAAAGCTGGCCAGGTTAGCCATTCTTTTTGAAAAATTTGATGAATTTTTCAGATAATTAAAGGGGATTGAGCTAATAATACCTCATCATAAAATGATTTGAAATTAAATCATGACAGCTATTTTGAATGAATTCTTATTTGGAAGCTACATTTTAGGCTAATGTGTATTGCTGTATTAATTTTGCTTTTTGCAGTAATCTGGGATTTAATTCTTAGAAACAGTCTGACCAGGATAACAATTAAAATAGGAAATACTGTATTTTTGCTAAAACGGTGATTTTTCTTTGCATACAAATATATGTAGTCTGAATGTTAGAACACTTGAATCAGAGCCTAGTAATCTTTGTTAGTGTTTACTTTATAAAAGTAAAGAAGCTTGGATAAAATTGTGTGTTGCCCATGATCAATTGGAACTAATTAAATTTATTTGAGATAAAGAGTCTTAACTGAAAGAGAACAGCTAGAAAAACTGGTAGGAAAAAAATTGAGTCTTGATTGAGATGATTTAAACCTTTACCTTGTCATTTAAAAAAATATGCTGCAGCTTCTTTCTGTATCTCTCTTTTTAAAGCTAGAATCTATTGATCGGCTCTACAAGGTAATGCCAATGTACGTTGATCAACATACATGCTTAGATTTACTTAGTGTTCTCTTTTCAGGTTCATCAAATTCTTTCTTTAATTACATATTTCAAATTATATATCACAACCATGTTAGCCATTTTGGTAGATCAATATTAGTCAGAAAAATATTGAAACCTATTCTACATTTTAAAAATGTTGTGCAGTATGCATAAGATATATATTTTCTTTCTCAGTGGAATTCAGGTTTTACAATACTCTGAATATTTAACATATTTAAATATTTTCTATAAATAAAATGAAGTGTTACAATTATTGATAGACTATAATTTCATAGTCTTAAGAATATTGCCATATATGTGTTTGCTTTTGTAAATATACATTATAATTTAAATGTTATATAGATATAATATCAATGCTTGTAAATGTTATTTATGTAATGATGTTAATATAGTATAATTAAATGTAAATATTTTTAAAAATATATCTAGAAAAATATCAGGTGAATCACAATCTAATTCTTTTCAAGTAGTCCTTTCGTAAGACTTATTTTTTTTCTAGGGTTCTTCATGGTAAAAGATGACATTCTAATAGAGAATGAAGTAATAGATGTTCTAACTGCTGCATTTTAAGACAGATACAGACTGAAAAGATTTTAGAAGGGTTATATCACAAACCTATATGTATTCCTTTAGGAAATTCACTCTGTTCTTCATATTTCGGTGTCCTGTCTGTTCAGTATAGCAGGAACACAAACTACCATGTAATAGTGATAAGGGACTGAGAATCACTACAGTTGCCAGAAAGGATAGCTTCATATTATATCAGCAACCAGATAGTGGATAGATTCAACTCTTTATGACAAAAACAATGATATATAGATCAAATAACTTTTGATGGATTTTTTGAAAAAATGGTAATTAGCTACACTTCAATTACTAATTCAGGGGCAAATGGATTTCTCCCTCTAATTGATGAATAGATGGTCAAAATAAATGCATTTTGCTGGTGTTGTGTATTCAGGGTTGATAGTACCTCTGTGCTTTGGCTCTCCACCTCTGCTGCTTTCTACAGATACATGTTTTAGATATAATTCTTGTCATATGTATATTTTATTAATATAATAAAGTTTACTTTTCTGGAAAGGCATCATATTTTACAGTGAATTGTATAATTTTGTATAAATTGGACTCTTTTTTCTTGGATTGTAGACTTTCGGTTTTTTTGTAGGTAGGATCTTAAAGGCCATTTTATCTTTTTCTGTTCATAATCAAATAAATTAATACTCCTTATGAAAACCACATAATCAGTATTCAGTGGCATAACACATGTTATTTGACTGCTCAGATACAAGAATCTATGTAGCACAATTTAATATGGAAAGATCTAGCAATGATAAAAAATAATATTACAGTATATATTTTAGACTGAATTGTTTATAGGAATCTTCATAGTTCTTCATTCATTCATTCATTCATTTATTCATTCATTCAATAAATATATGTTAAGCACCACAGTGCTAGACACTTTAGGATAGGAACTGAACAAAATACACAGCAATACTTTTCCTTATGGAGCTTAGATTTTTTTTTTTTTTTTGATATCAGGGATCGAACTCAGGACCTCATGCTTACAGGCAGGCATTTATGTTGTTGAACTAAATCCCCAGCCCCTAGAGCTTAGATTCTAATGGGGAGAGGCAGACAATACAAATAATAAGTAAATATTCAGTATGTTAGGAGATGAGATAAGCTATAAAGAAAAAAGGTAGAGAAAGATAAAAACTGAATTAATATACTTCATATATTTATACACTAATGACATTTCCGTTATATACAGTTGAAAAAGATGTCTAGTCTGAGACTAAAAATTGATTTGCTCAATTTACTATTTACTAAAACCCTTGTCATAAGGTGTTTATATATATTTTGTGGCTGAAAGAAAGGAAGTTTACCATTTTAACATCCAGATAAGCTCTACAGAAAATCGTATGGGATAGTGTGTATTCAGAAATTAGACATATTTTCCTAACAGGAGTCAGGAGTTTTCTATTAATGAACTACAGTAAGAGTTGTTATAACATTGTTTGATACTGGGGATTGAACCCAGGGCCTTGACACTAAGTTACACTCTCAGCCCTTTTTTATTTTTTATTTTGAGACAAGGTCTCCCTATATCACTAAGTTGCCCAGGCTGGGCTGGAATTTGGATCTGCCTGCTTCAGTCTCCCAGAGTGCTGGAATTGTAGGCATATGCCACCATGCTGACTATCGCCTTTCCTAATTTTTCATTTATAATTAAAAATTTAGAAGTAGTTCCAGATCTCCATTAATTTTAAATCTCCTTTTCTAAATTGTTATCACTACCCTTGCTCTTGACTTCAGCATGTTAGCTACTACAAAATATATGAGTTTACTATATTAAGGTCCTTGTATAATTATAAATTACTGGAACTGTAGTTAATCCCCACATAATTTACATAAAAATAGGTATTAAAAGTAAAAGCATGAGGTTTATAGTTCTCTGAGTGAAATATGTCATTTCAAGAAATTTTATTTTTATATTTTCTTTTTTAGTCTGGAAGAAGAAGATGTAATTATTCTTTCATTTCTGGAGAACAAACCAAGGGCATTGAGCATGCTAGGCAAGCACACTGTTACTGAACTACATCCAACCCAAAATATTTAATATGTAATTTTTGGTTTTAGTTGTATATTTATAAGAAATGTAAGATATGCCTAAATGTTGTTTTTGAAAGTTTCTGATGTGAATTTTAAAATATGACAAGTATGATGCTGTATAAAAGTGACAATCATTCTATTTCCTCATTCTTCCTCCCTTGGTGATTTATTTTCTTCATTCTTTGGTTTCAGCTACCGAATCCATGCTAATGATTTTCAAAATCTGTATCTGTAACCTAAGCATCTCTTCTAAGTATGAGATTCATGTCTTCCTTTTGCCTGATAGTATTGTAAATACTTAAAAACAAACTTTAAAATAAGCTCATTTTCTTTTCTGAAGTTCACCTATTTTTTATATTTATACCTCAGTGAAAGCCATGACTTTTTTTTTTTCCTTAAGACAGAGTCTCACCATGTAGTTGAGACTGTTCTTGACTCACTATGGAGCCCAGGCTGGCCTTGAACTCCCATTGATCCTTTGCCTCAGCTTCCCTTAGTGCTGGGATTTCACGTGTGTGCCATCACACCCAGCCTAAAGGTATGGTTAATTACTTAATATCCAGACTACAAACTGAGAACATATTCTGGCTTTCTCAGTCAACAGTGTATACATGTAGTTGATGCCAGCTTTTGTAAAATATTCCATAGAGAAGTCCCGTGTCCAGGAGTTTATTTTTTTCTTTGGATTATGGGAGTTTATTTTATTCTTTGGATTATTGTTAATTTCTCTTCCAACTATCTCCCTGTCTCCATTCTCTTGCCCATTTCGTGTCTTCCACTAAGATGAGTTTCAGGAATCAGTTTGTCTCCTTTTACTCTCAGTAACTGCTACTTATTGGTTCCCCATTGATTGTGGTAGAAGATCCAGACCCTTTAGTGAGATACTTTGGGCCCTTCAAGGACTGTCTTTAGCATCATCAGCTGGTAGAGCAATACTTTGTTTCCCCAGAGTAAGTACCCTGTTATTTCATGATGCATACCTTGTATATGTCTCCCTATTTGACTGTATATACCCTCAGCTTTCTCACATGTGGGGTTAAATTCTAAGAGTTTTCTTCAAAACCAGATTTAGCATCATCTTTACGAAGCCCTATTGGACTTCCCTTGTATAAGGTCTTCTAGTTCATTATATTCATTCTTGCTGCTATGTAAAATAATATTTTGTAGCAGTGATACACCTCTTACATTGTTGTTATCATTTCACTGGCCTTCTGGAGTCATGGGTAAGTGTGTCTTTTACCTCTTTGTATTTCTAACATGGGAACAGTGCCCTACATGGCTTCTTATTAAATATTTATTAATTGAATTACTTAATTATGATTCACAAGCACTCTGTGTATACTATATGTTGTGTATTTACTGTATGTTTGCTATACTACATGGCATATATCTCATTAACCACCCCTCTTCTTCTTAGTGGATACCCAATAGTTCAAAAGATTATATGAACAGATTAGTGAGGATAGATAGACTGAGAAAAACCTTTTGATATTGTGAAAATTAGACTTGGACTATATTTAAGAGCGTAACTTTACTGAATTAGTCAGTGTTGATTTTCATTTTGTCTTTTTCTCATGGAAAACATTTTCAGAACTAAGGAAAGGATAATATAGGATTTAACTGAGAGAAGATAGGAAAAAATACCGGGATCAAATATATCTTATAACAGTACTTGCTGTCATGGGTCCTTCAAGCAAAGACCTAGGCTCTTCTAACTCTGGGCAGGGCCCTTTCTGCATTTCACACTGCCTTTTGCTATAGAGAGTGGATATGAAACTTGTGGATGATGGTCCTGGTTTCTTGTCAGGGTGAGAGTCCCTGTTTGGTCATGGGTCTTTAGTCACATTTTCTGCCCTCTGCATTATCTCTCTTTCTCAGGGTGGGCTTGGCCCTGTTAATGACTGCTGGTCTCTTGGTGTCTTCTTGGAGTTAGAGATATCAGTGTAACCATTGTCCAAGAGAAATCTCTGGGTTGGCAGGCTGCAGGAGAAGGAAGGTGATTCATATGGAGAGAGAAGCCAAAAAGCAAGAAATACAGTTTGTCCAGGAAGCCTGACATTTAAATGCACAACACTGCAGAGGAGAGTGTGGCATCACGTTGAGTTCTTGTGAGCGCAGTCAGCTTTAGCTCTGAGAAAACATGCTTTTAGTTGTCCAGTGAAAACTGAGATACCCATCCAGATGTGATATGTTCAAGTTTATTTGTTCGAAGACCTGGCCTGAGGAAACTTGCCTGAGAAAAAGTGAAAAAAGACAAGAGCAAGGACAAATGATGGCTATTATATAGCACTTAAATGTTTACTTTCTTTTTTCTTTAAAAAAGGTTTAGACCTTTATAATTGCAGATCTACTTAATATTCATATATTTTGCCCAGGAATTTGTTTTTTAATTTAAATGGATTAAATATAAAGTATCAGACGTACTGTAACTTTAATTACTTTAATCTGTTGCCTTGGTACTGAATCTTTCTTCATGATATTTTCCAATAAAAGTACTTTTGTTTTTTAAAGTGTGTTTATATAGGCTGTTTGCATGTAATACCATTTAGGGGACTGAGCAAATAGTAATTAATGCAGTCTTAGCAAACAGTATTTTAAAAATTGTGACACCATCATGATGACTTATTAGCATTTATTGAGTAATTTGTGTGAAACTGTTCCCTAGGTTCTATCTAATCTTCACAACAACTCATGTAAGTCCTTATTATCAATTCCATTTTATAGTAAAGCAAAATAAGGTACATAAAGCCCACAGGTAGGAAATTGTTATGCCTAAGTGTGAACCTAGACCACTTGCCCATAGATTTTATGGTTTTAGTAAGGGAGTATTTTGTTTAAAGCCATTTAAAAATCTTTACAAAAAAAAAAGAAAGAAATATGTTCACTGTAACATACCCTTTTCTTTCTGTGTGATATAGAAACTTCTATTTTGTTTAATTTTTTCCCATAGTACAGGAAATATTTAAGTGTGAAAAAATACTTCCTGCTTTCTTAATAAACAAAAATGTTCAGTATTAAAGTAATTTTATGTGTATTTTTAGACAGATTAGAATTTTTATTTTATGTTCATACAAAACTGCACAAGTAATCCACCAGCAAATACACAACACAGAATTATAAAGAATTAGGTTTAATTTTCAGGTTCATACTTTTTGCTAGGAAAAAACCAGAAATTTTGGGGGAAGAGTAGCCATAGCATTTGGGATGGGGAGGGCTGGCTTTCCCTGTAAGTGAATAACCTTCACTATGAACTAAAGTTTAGCCTGTTGTGAGCTGTGTGATAATACAGGTAAGAATGAATTACATTAGATTGTGGCACACTATTATATATCTGTATATTACATGAATTGCCCTTATAATTGATATCATACATATATGACCAAAAGTTGTAATTCACAAAAGTAATGACAACAGTGTCTCATAATTCACAGACTTTGTGTCATACCTGTGAATGATTACTTTTACTGTGCAAACCATGTTAAAGGGGAAAAACAGATTTTAAACTAGATGTCAAGTTTTGAAGAGTCTCTCTGCCTCATACTTTATAGCCATTTTTTATACACAGAAATAATTAAGTTTACTAGCATCCTAAATTTCTTTATGATTTCTTAGGTAGATAGTAACTGTTGAGCACAAAGGCTTTTATCCTTAATTCAAAATTTTTAATCACAAATGAAAAGTAATACTTAATATATGAAGTGCAGATAGTCATGAGCCTGAATGTCTTTTCTCCTCATGTTGTCAGTTTTAGAGTCAAAATCAACTGAACATACTTATTCTTTTTTCTTTCTTTCTCTCTCCTCCCTCCTCCTCTGCCTTTCTTTCCTTCTTTTTCTTTCTCTGTCTCTCTCTTTCTTCCTTTTATTCATTTATTCTTTCTTCTGTTCATAACTTTATATCCTGAATAAAGGTGAATTAATTAACTGAAGGAAATGTAGTTTTAAAAGATTCAAAAAATCTGAACTAAGATGCGGGGAATCTCTATAATATACATATGTAAAATATTTTATCTGTATATATAAAATATGATTAGTACCACTTAGAAGTATAAAGAACAGTTCATTTTATTAAACATAAACACTAATAAGCCCCCTGTATTTTCTACTGGCACATTCTATGGAGTATCTAATAAGTACAACCTCTAGTTGAGAAGCTGCCTTTATGGTGGAAGTAGAAAGACCTGAGACCGCTTTTGAACTAATGCAGTTAGTGTACTGACTTAGAAACAGATTATCTTTGGAAGGACTGTGAAGAGAGTCTCATTGGAGCAGACAGAGTTCCTCTATTAAAGAATATAGGTCTTCTTTCAGGTCAGCATGTTGGTTAAGAAAGTAGCTGATTTTACATCCTGTGCTATGTATTACTGTAATGCAGGGTTTCTTGTTAAACAGCAAAGGATAAAAATGTTGATGGAGTATGTTGGCTACATGCCTGATATAATTCTACTTCTATAATTTTTCTTTTTCATTCAAAGAAAATTGTGATTATTCACTAGGTATTGGACAAGAAAAAGAGGAAAGGAGACAGACAGAGACAGACAGAGCAAGGCAGAGTGTCAGATGGACAGGCAGAATGAGACAGAGAGAGAACAAGAGAAAGAGAGAGAGAGAGACAGAGACAGAGAGAAAGAGAGAGAAAGGGAGAGATAGAGGGAAGAAGGGAGGGAGGGAGAAAGAATGTGGCTTTCCTTCCATGCTTTCTCTGTGTCCTTTAATAACATGTCTTATGATTTAGTTTCCAGACCCTTTTCTGTTCTATCTGTGCTTATTCAGTTTCTTAGTGATATTCCTTAGAATTTGACACCCAGAATGAACCAGGCTAGCAGACCAGTGTGTATAGTATAGACCTATTGCTTTCCTTTGTCTGGATACTGTAATTCTATTAAATTGGATTTCTACAGATAACATCCTGTACCAGTTTCCTAAACTGTCAATTTTTACATGCAGTACTGTTAATTCAAGTCATCCTAATCAAGAAATAGGACTTGCAATGTATATCTTTTTTGTTTATATCTTTTTGTATTCAATTCACCATCCAGATTAGGAATCTTTTCCGTCTAGTACACTAGTTATCCTTCTGTTCTTTATGTCTTCTGTGAATGTGATGAACAAGCCTTCTGTGTTACTTGTATAAACTAGTTAATTGCAGACTGGACCCCATACGGGTAGAGAGCTTCTCCATATAGTCACCAGCCCTGATTTCCCTTCAAGGTGTGAGTGATTTTTTTTTTTATAACTGAACCCAAAATCACCTCCTCGCAGTGTCACCCAATTCAAATTTCTCCATCTTATTCAAAATAATACTCCAAAAGATTTTTTCAGGTACTTTGTGGAAATCAGAATACACTACATTTATGGATGTGTAGATTTAAGGTAACAAATTTGACATTTGTGGCATTGTGCATAAAGCAGAAATTTTTAAAGAGGTTTCCAAATCATTCTTGAAATCCTTTGAGTTGCTGTGGAGATACATAATATTTAATTTAGCAACCAGGAGCAGTGGTCATCCTCAGAATTTCAGGGTCACCTGGAAAGTAACTTATTGCCTGGATTTTCATGTGATAGTGCAGATGTAAACATCTGCCCATGTGTTATTGAAATGTATGCAAATCTCGACAGCATGTAAAAACTAATATTGCTGATTTTGTATGTTATGATTTTTATCAAATATTTATTGATGTCACATTTAAGAATATTCAAATGCTTAAATTAAAATTAAATCTTTAGTTACTCTTTTTCTAAAATTGACAAAAGGCATAGTAAAATAGGTAGATATATGAATATTCCTATAATATTTTATTTTAAAATATCACTTTAAGAAAGCTTGATTTGAGAAAGAAAAATTAGAACTTAGGGCCTTCTGATATTAATATTTCAATACTTCTTAATATTTAGTATTTGACTGTATATAATCATGATGAGTTAAGTGAAAGATCTTGCACACTTTAAGTTTATACTTTTGAGAATAATTTTCTTCAAGTATGAATTGATTTCTTTAAAGCTTTATGAGTTTAGGGACAAGGAAAGACTAATGAAAGTGAAGACTAATGGAAAGTTTCATGTAGTTATCTATAGAGTTGTCTTCTCACCTTCTCAACACTGTTCAGAGGCTAAAGCCAAATTTAACAAGTTCATTTTTAAAAAATTTTTGTGAGCTAGAGTTCTTTTTGAAGTGAAAGCGACAGGTGCAGTAATAGTATTTTCCTCTCATCTGTGGGCAGGATTCACCTAAATTATGGTGAAGAGTGAAAATATACAACAAATGAAACCATCTGCCACTTCCAACTAACTGTCCTCCAGCCTGCTACTGCAGACAATGCGGGGCTGGGGGAGTGGAGGAGCAGGAGTCAGACCCTGGACAGGGCTCCTGCTGGGCCTCATTTCAGAGGGTTAGGGCAGATCCTGTCAACACACATTTTGGGATGTGATTCCCTCACCAGTCAATCATATGGAGATCAAATAAGCTTTTAATTTGCGTTTAATTACTCCTTGCAAAACCATCTACCATATCCAGCAATAGCTATTGTATGAAAACAGCCACGTATGAATGTACTCTTTTGATATCTGAAACGTTTAATCTCCTCAAATGCTAAATATGACAATATTCATTCTTTCCTGTAGCTCTCTTCAGCTCTTTTCCATAAAGCTATAAGTAAAAGAAGATAATATGAACAGAGAGGATCATTGTGTTTTAGGCCATTGTAATAATTTCCACTTTTGAAAGAAGCCATTCAACTAAAACTTCTAAGAGGCTGGTTTTCCTCAGTTGCCAATGGAAATTTTATGTTAGCAGAAACTTTCAAGTTAAAAGTTTCAATAGCATTTTTAGTGAGACTATTTTATAAAAATTTAATAATAAGATTGTAATTTTTATTATTGTGTTCTTTTATGAATTACAATAGTTTAACAGTAACAACCAAATTCCCACTATTATACACACAAAACTGATATCTCAGAATTGTGACTGATAAACATCTGTCACACAACAAATTTACATAAACAATTTATCCTTTGTCAGGTTTATGAGTTGACATCTGTTTGAATGACAGATGTCAGTGCAGTTAAGATGCAATTTAATTTGAGAGTGTTAATCTAAAAGAAGATCACATTTTAATCATTTGCATTAGAAAAACAAAGTGGAGTTATTGCCATTAATATAATTGGTTCCTTCCTTGGTCAAGAAGCATAAACACATAGAACTGGTAGCTGTTTGGATCAAGCTTTTTATGGGTATGACCTGTAAAGAGATCTCAAAATTAGTCATTGTGACCATTTTGTGAGCCATTGTGACCAGTCATAAAAGAAGCCTATTGATTAGCAATGGTTGACATTTCAAAATGGCTGTGTAGAAAAATGTTATTGGATTTATTAATGTTTCTCATCAGCTGTAATCACCAACAAATTTAAGTAAAAATGTCACATGTGGAATCTGCTTAACAATTTGCTATTGTAAAATTTTAAACAAGTTTTATAACCTCTAATTTTGATTAGTATATTAAAATGCCACTTTATCAAATCATTATTGGTAGATTTAAAAACAAGCACAAGGGAAAGAAAGGTAAGTGAAAAAATAGTTTAATAATTAGTTCAGATATTGAAATAGTTTGATTTTTTATTAAGATGAAATTCATGACAAAGTTACTCATTTTAAGTGAACAATTTGATTTGTTTTTAAAAATAGAGGGACATTAAGGGTTGGCAGGCTGTTGTCCTGTGGGAGAGCTATGTATCAATGTAGAGCGAAGAACCTAGTAAGTTTGTATTTTCAGACAAAAACTTGAGATAGATAATTAAGCATTTCATCTTAATATCTGTCTTTGTATATAAAAACTATATTCCAAAAGCACTGTACTATGATGATGATATACAAAAGAAAACTATGGGTTATATTAATTCTAAGGATATGAGCTACATTTCCAGCATAGGAATGCAGCTAAAAATTTTTTATCATTATATTTTTATTTTGCTTGCCTTATACTTCTTTATACTTATAAGCATTTCTTTGATTCTCATTTAAGTTCTTAGGTCTTTTATACTAAAACAGGGGTATGTAGCTCAATTTTAAATCTAGCTACTATACAGTCTGTGAAATAGTATGATTGGCCCCACCTGCCACCTTTAAATTATTACATGGTTTGAGGAAGTTAAGTAAAGTTTTCCTTAACATTTGGATATCTGCTGATAGAGTATGAATAGAAGAACTTTAATAACTAGATTTTTATCTGCTTTAGATTTGTATATTTTATATTTAATCTCAATCCTAGGGAACCAGCAATATGAATGTTACAATTGTCTTTATACAGAAAGCTTTTAAAAGTGTTTACTGATTTTTACTTGGCACTGATTTTAATTTGGCATCATGTATTCAAAGTTTGAAAAGGATTAGAAACAGTTTATGATTTAAAGTAAGATACAGATTCTTATCAATTGGAACTGGAAATGCAACCACTTCTATTTTCTTTCTCTGAATTTGAGTAACGTAGGTATTTTATATAAGTGGAGTCAAATATGTATCTGACTTATTTCCTTAGCATAGTGTTTTCAGGGTTTATTCATGTTATAGCTTGGGTCAGGATTTTCTTTCTTTGTAACACTGAATAATCCTCCATGATGCCCCACGTTTTGTTTATCCATTTAACCACTTGTAGACACTCGGGTCCTTTCTGCCTCTTGGCTATTGCAAATAATGATGTGATGAATATTGGTATATAAATGTCGTTTCCAAGTCCTTGTTATCAGTTCTCTTAGATTTATATTTAGGATTGGAATTATTGAAATATATGTAATCCTATGTTTCATTTTCTGAGCAGCTGTCATAGTGTTTTCCAGTTACTGCACCATGTTATAGTCCCAACGAAAAACACACAGTGATCTCAATTTCTCCACACAAATGCTTGTCTGTCTGTCTGTCTGTCTGTATTTAGTTTTTGAGTCAGGGTCTTGCTGTGTAGTTCATGTTGGCCTTGAGTTCACTGTGTAGCCCAGGCTGGCCTTGAACTCACAGCAGTCCTGCCTCAGCCTCCCAAGTGCTGGGATCACAGGAATGTGCCACTATGCCTGGTTCTTGTTTTTTTGTTTGTTTTGGCATTTTTAAAAAAATGTATTTATTTTTGAAAAAAATAAAAAGCTATCTGAAATAGGTGTGAAGTATCTTATTGTAGTTTTGATTTAATTCTTGTTTTTTGAGACAGGGTCTCACTGTGTAGGGCAGGCTGGCCTTGAAATCACTTAGGTAGCCCAGGCTGGCCTCGAACTCTCAGGGATCTTCTTGCCTCAGCCTCCAAAGTGCTGGCATTACAGGGGTGTGCCACCATACCCAGCTGTGCTTTTGATTTTTAGTTCCCTAATGATTAGTGTGCTGAGGCAGAGGTTTCAATTATTTGCCATTTTTTTGTATTTTAAAAACAAAACAAAAAAAAGGATAGAAGCAATACAGAATTTTTTTAAAGAGTAGGAAATTAATAGTAGTTAATATATCACATGTTGTTATCTTAGATGTAGTTTTCAGATTAGAAGATTTAGCACTTCTTAAAAAATATGTACATTATTTCTGATCCTTATGTTCAGTGTTACAGGAATCATGTTTTTCTTTTTGTTATCCTTTGTATTAGGTTCATATATGAGAATGGCTATTTTAGTGATCTGTGGTGTTTATTGTATAACAGCCTACTCAGGATAGTTATAAGAATATTAGACTGAAACAAATTATTATTATTTTTACATCTAATTTTGAAAATGTAATTTTAGGCCCTAAACCTTTCAGTTCATTAAATTTTAAACATTTGCATTAAGAGAAAAATACTATAGCTCTGTCTTTAACCATAGAGAAACCTCACAAGAGTTCAAATAAACAGGACCTTACAAAATTAAGATTTCTATTCCCTGAGAAGGAATGATTTGGCTGAGGGAAAATATGCACACACAATTTGGTAGAGAAGCTGAGAACTGAGGACCCAGTAAAATTATCCTACTTGTTTTAAGATTGTTTTTCCTTACATACTTTCCTCTGTGTGAATATAATGATTTGGGCATGAAGTGAATTGATCTAATGTGACCCAGCCTCTGCAATTATACTAGCTACTTATGGAGAGAGATTTTTGCCAAGCAGGGGATTTTGTCTCTTAATAATACTTAATTGTTGTATATAAATAATTACAAAGTTCTATGCTATTAATTTTCTATGCATAAGCTTTATTGTAAGTATTTTGTGTATTTCTTATTTTCTATATTTATTTTGAAGCAAAAAATCAGATACATGGGATTTTATTCATTTTTATCTCTTTCCATGGGTTTATACTATAATTATTAAAAGTAAATTATTCCAAATATAATCTCTGTTCATCAGTGATGAAGTTTACAAGATTGAGAATATAATGTTTTTAATTGAATCATATATATATATATATATACATATATATATATATCACTGTTATAGCCAGTATAAATATTAACATCATGATTCATACTGTTGGTTGTAATTTCTAACTTAAAATTGATTAAATCATTTTTATTTATTTTCAAATGTTCATAATTCAGTATTAGATTCATACTTCTATTTGAGAAACTTGCATATATGGGTTTTAAAACAGGAATCTTGAAATTCCTAGATAAACTTTGCAAATACATTGGAAATTTGGCTTCGTAATATCTTTTATCAAAAGTCAGTAATAATTTTCACTAAAACTTTAGTTTATTTAAAATAGTTATGCTTGTTAAAAATTGGTAATCTGAGTTATTTAATAACTTCTTTTCAACATTTGTACAATTTTAAGTTAGCATTCTTAATAAAAATATTAAACGATTTTAAAAGGTATGTTTGTACTGTGAAATTGCTTCATTAAGAAAATGATTTTAAATTTACAAGTTGCACAAAGGTTTGGTGTATAAGAGAATGTATTCATTTGAAATTTTACTTTTCCTGTTATTATATAATAAACATTTTCTTTAAAACAGACCTTTGAATTATTTGATGTTAAGGCAAAAAATATTTCTGTGTCAGTGCTTAATGGTATTTAAACAGGGGTGTTTACTGGTAGAATTGTTCACTGGTAGAATTATTTTTAATGTTCCTGTGAACTGAATCAGAGCACTCATCTATATGAGCTACATCACCAGCACTTTTAAATTTGATTTTGAGACAGAATTTTGCCATTATGCTAAATTGCCCAGGCTGGGCTTGAACTTGCCATCCTCCTGCCTCAGCTTTGTAGAGTGCTAGGATTATAGGCATGTACTACCACATTCAATTTAGAATTTTCTTTAAATCATCAGCCATTTTACTTGTAAATAATTTGCCCAAACTCTATTTAATGGCTCACAGTAAATAGTGTTGATGGTTTCCTGTTTTTTTCCTTTTGTTTACTGAAAATCTATTTTGTTCTAGGTACTGTGACAAGAACTAGAGATACTATAACATACAATGAGATATGTAGTTTCTAACTTTTCTGAAGGGGCATTTTTAATATTTCCTCAGTTAATTAGTAAAGGTTCCCTCTTCCTCTTTCCTTCTAAATTAGACTGGTGCATCTTTTCCACTTTTAAAATTGCAGTATCATTTAAAACGCAGTGTAACACATCACTTCTTCTCTCTTTCTTTCTCAGCCAAGGCATATGCTTCTCATCAATCATTTATTCCTTCACCCTTCTATGACCTGGTTTCTGTCAGAAATTTCACTGTGCAGTCTTTATTGTGATCATCGGGGACAACTCAGCTCAGTCCATAGATTAAAGCTTCTCATTCTTTGCTCTTTGCACTACTTTTTAACCAAAACTTGCCTTCACTACCAGGACATGGTTTGTTTGTTTTTCTTATCCTTCCTTCCTTCTCTGTTCCTTTCATACTTTCTCTTGTTATTTCTTCCTTAAAAGATAGCATTCTGTCAGATTTTATTAGTTGTCCTTTTCTCAACTTCCTTATAACCAAGAATGTCTTGGTTACTTTTCTGTCACTCACTGCTGAGATACAATACTTGACACCTAAAGTTAAAGGAGGAAAGTTTATTTAGCTCACAGTTTGTGGAGATTTCAGTTCCTAATCAGCTGACTGCAAGGCAGGCTAGATGGCAAGGGGCAATAGTTCAATGTGCCAGAAGACAGCAAATACCACAAAAGCAAAAAAAGTGGGGAGAGCAAACCTCTTTTGCTCCCTTACATTGTAAGCAGGGTACCTGCCCTAGGGTGGGTGTAGCATACACATCATCTGTGTGCCCTCCTTTTGCATAGACTTGAGGGTGTTTACAAAATGAGGTCCTTGGACTCCTGCTGAGTCACTTAAATTTCTAAACTTCTCAAGTTTACACAATGAATCAATCATCACAGCATCCTAGGGTGAAAACAGCTGCCCCAGGGCATGTCTTGTACACCTTAGGATGTGGAACTGCTGAGTCAGTTAAGCTTCTGAACTTCTCAAGTTAATACAGTGTATCAACTATTAAAAAGTGCTTGTCATTACTGATGAACAGTAGCTCCTTGGCTCAGCTTTGGGCTATCAATTCCTATTGTCTCTTTCTACTTTCTAAGTAATTGCCTACTTCTAATTTTTTTCCACTTCTCTTAGCTCCAGGGACACCATCATAGCTGATGTCCCTTTCATTTCCAGTGATTTTCATTTCTCTACTCTTTTTTTCCTGTAACCCATTTTTGTACACAGAGTAATCCTTTAAAAACATAAATCACCTTCTCCTTAAAATCATACTTTTGGTAGCTTTTTCTCACATTTGAGACTAACAGTTGAATCTTTTATTGTTGCTCAAATTTTATACATTATCTGCTCTTGCCCACTTCCATTCCTGGTCATTCACCAAGCCCCAGTCACATTTGCTTTTATTTCATGCACATCCTAAGTTCATTTCCTTTTAGGAAGTTGACACTCATTTTTTCCTTCCCAGAATCTCAGAAGGTTGGCTGATGATTCAGTCTCAGCTCAGATACAATTTTTTCTGCCACCTAAACAGATGCCCCAATGTAAATACTCTTCCCTTCCAGGCACTTGTGCTAGTGTATAATCCAGTTTTATTTTCCCTATAAAGTCTGTAATGATGTACAGTCATTTTGTCCATCTATTTGTTTACTTTTTTTTTATATATAAATGCCATATGACCAAGATCAGGGTATTTTGTTAATCATGGCTGTGTAACCCCATAACATGACATGGTATATGAAAATAGTTAGTATTCAAAAAATATGTTGAGTAAATGAATAAATTAACATTCTAATAGCTGGATGTGGTGGTACACTCCTATAATCCTGGCACTTGGCACTTGGGAAGCTAAGGCAGGAGCATCATTGAAAATTCAAAACCAGCATGGGTTACAGAGTGAGCCCAAGGCCAGCCTGAAATGCATAGTGAGACCCTGCCTCAAAAAGATACAAAATAAAAAAATAGTTAAAAATTAACATTCTAATTGTTTATGGCCAGCTATTGTTTCTCTTATATGAGAAATCTAGAATAAAAATAAAAGCAAAATAAAAGAGATAACAAGAAGTAGACAGATAGATCATTCTCAAAGGAGAGTGGGTCAAGATATGAAAGGGATAAAGGATGAAAAAAAGAATTGAGGTGTTATATACCTGTACCAATTTCACACAATGAAAGTAAACATTATGTGCTGTAAACATGTACAAAAAAATAGAGTATTCTTAATTGCAGTATTTTGGAAATTGAACCAATCCTCCTGTGGCCCAGATTATTTCCTTGGGCCAGAGTACTACATTCGCCATTTGTTCATGCCAAAATCCTAGGAATTATCCTTGACCTCTTCCTACTTCTTTACCACTTACAAATCCTGCTGGCTGTTCTGTTAACCTTCTGTATTAAATCCCTTCTTTCATTCTAGCAGCCTGTTCTCCAATCCCTTCAGTTCTTGTTTACTGCTTAGCATGTTGCCACACTGCTTTCATAGCCTTAGTCCCTAAACAGTCTTTATAAACGAATAATCTTAACCAGTGTGGTGGTGTCCACCTGTAATCCCAGCAGTAAGGGAAGTTGAGGCAGGACATTTGCCAAGTTAGAGTCCACCTGGGCAATTTAGTGAGACCCTGTGTCAAATTGAATAAAAGGGTTGGGGATGTAGCTAAGTAGTAAAACCTCTTGGGTTGAATCGCCAATACCACCTTCCCTGACTCCCATCACTCTTATCACAGACATTCTCCTTGTTAAAGCCCTTCAAGGGTCCTTCATACACTTGAGATTGTTATGGATTAAAAACTGATAGTCAGCTTAACATCAGCTGAATTAAATCAGCATGGTGCTGAGTATAGATGTTCCACCTGAGGAAAGTTGCCAGCATAAATAGAGACATGGAGAAGATGAGTGAGGCGTTGTGGGTTTGTCTAAGTGTTGCTTTCTGAGTGGTTGGTTCTTTTAGAGGAGCTCATCATGACTAGCTTCCCCAGTGTGAGTTCGACCATTGTCATTGGAGGAGCTCTGGACCTTGTTGGTGAGAGTGGCTGTGGTTCATTTTGGGGGAGCTCTGATCCTTACATGGAGTATTACTTCCTGGCTCCAAAGAGGGAGATGTGTGCCATTTAATCTCCAGGACAAACTCGTCACTCTGGCTTTCTGGCATGTACTCGACTGTTCTTATCATCAGAGGAGCTTGGGACCTATGTGTCACTAAGGATGGCTGTGGTGCTTTTCAGGACAGCCCTGGTCTTTATTATGAGCGTGATTCCTCAGCTCCAGTGTAGAATCCTCAACCTACCAGCACAGCTCCCTCACCCCGCTGTCATAGATTTTATAGCTTCCACCGCTGACCTTTGGGCCTTCCCAGCACAGATCCTTAAAACAGACTGGTGTGAGTCCTCTTTGTGGACTCTAGACCTCCAGCTGGACTTGTGGGAGGCACTGTCATGGGCTCTAGGTTTTCATCTGGACTCATGTGAGATGCAGGCCCTTGGCTGAATATTCTAGGTCTTTAGTGTTGTAGACAGATTTCCTGTACTTTCTCGTGTTAAACTCTGGGTGACCATCATAAAATAATACTATAAATTCTGTGTCCTGATTCTAATTGTTCTCCTCACAACCCCTGACTACAACAGGGATAAATGTAAAAATTTCTCAGAATGATTCCTGTGACTTTCGTGGTATGAACCCTCTAATCGGTTACTTTGCTTCACTTCTCACCTGTTGCCCTTAAAGTCCGGTTTGTTTTTCCTTCCACCTGCTTATCCACATGCTTTGCTCTTTGAAACATCACCCTCCAGCTCCTTTGCCACCCCATCACCAGCCATCTTTTACTTATCTCTCAGCACTGAGTTCTTATTTTTTTCTGAGACAGATTTCCCTGTCTGTGCCTCTGACATCCTCCAAACGAGGCTGACAAGTTGCTCTGTCTCTAGCTTAGTTCCTCATAATGTCATGTATCATGTTCATCTTTTTGCTTGTTCTTCCTTTCTAGATTTTGATCTCTGTATTTTGATCACCTATGGAATGTCCTGGCTCAAAACTGTTCCACAGTCTTTTCCAGGAGTTGGTTTTGAACTTGAGGATTCAGGACATCCCTTAACCCTTGTAATGGGATGCAAAATGTCTAGGTTGTGTACAGTGCTTGTGTAGTTTCTCTGGAGAGATAGCACTTGATTAAGATTCTTAATGGAGTCTTCTTCTGGCAACATTAAGAGTCAGCAATGAGATCTCTTGGTACAGGTTTGAAGATTAGTATTTCTTAAACTATGCATGTGCCTTTGCTTCTTCTTTCCTTGCCAATTATTTACACATATAACTGAATTTAGAAGATGCCTTTAAAATGTGGCTTTCTTCTTGTTTGGGAAATTTTTTCTATCTTTTCTTTGTTCTCTGTCTTTCTCTGACTCTGTCTCTGTCTCTCTGATAAGTAGGTCTTGCTGTATTGTTCATGGTACCTAGAACCTGGGCTTATGTAATCCTCCTGCCTCAGCTTCCTCAGTAGTTCCAACTACACATGAGTTTAAAAAATTTGAGCAAGTCATTTTTGTAGATGTTATTATTGAAATGGTCAGACCATGTGTTTTTGTTCCTGTTATTGACAGTCATCTTCACAGGAAAAACATCTTTTTGACTACAGTTGTCATTTTTGCCTCCAGTAGTCATGTACAGTGTAGGCATGCATGAACAGTATAGTGCTTCATTTCGTTTGTTAATAAGTTACGATGTTTTTATTTCTCACAACATTGTATTGTAGAGATTCATGTTGTCATGCCTAACTGTAATTTGATCATTTTTATAACTTATAAATAGTAAAAATCATAATTTATCCAGTTTTCTGGCAATAGATATTTGGAATTTTGCTATTATAAACACTGTCCTAAGAACATATTGTCCAGGTCTTCTGTAGAAAGACCTGCAGTTTTCTTTTGTGTGTATTTCTGGTACTGGCATTGCTTAAATTGTGCCAACGTCCAACTTTATGAACTAGACCAAATTTGTATGTAAGAGACTTGAGAGATTCTCTTGATTTACTTCATCTCCATTACTTGCCATTAAAATTTTGGTAGTTTGGCCGAGCAGGGTTGTACACATTTTAGTCCCAGCTCTTAGGAGGTTGAAGAAGGATTGTTGGTGACTAGAAGCTCCAGGGTAGTTCAGGAAACGTGGTAAGCCCCTCCCCTTTTTTTGCCTAAAGACAGGGTGGAGGATGATAACCTTGTTGTGCCTTTGGTTTTTGTTTCCCTGTTTACAAATGAGCTTCCTCTTCTGTGAGATACCTATTCAAGTTTTATTGCCCATTTTTTCCCATTGGAGTGTTTGACTTTTTAGTTCTCTATGTGTTTAGATTACTAGTAGTTTGTCAACTATATGCTTGACAAGCATCTTCTCTTAGTTTGTGTCTTACATTTTTTTTTCTCTAGGTGCTTTTGAGGAAAAGGAGCTCTTAACCTGTTTTTTATCCTTGTTTTGACATAGTGCTTTTAGAATCCTAAGAAATTCTTCCATCTGGTATCATCTGGTATTTTTGTTCAAAATTTAAAGTTTTGTTATACACATTTTGTTCAAAATTTAAAGTTTTGTTATACACCTGTAAGTTATTAATTTGCAGTTGCTTTTGTATATGATCGTTTCATTTTTTACTCATGTAAATAATTATTTTTTTTCCTGGTATACGAACTCTGGTTTTTTTCTCTTTTATTTTTTTTGTTTTTTTATTATTATACCAATACCATGCTGTTTCAATTACTGTAGCTTTATAATTAGTCCTTATAATCTGTGGGGTATATATTTTCTTTTCCCCCACTTTGGACATGTCTTGGTTATTCTTGGCCCTTTGTTCTTCCATAATACATTTTCCATTCAAATTAATTATTCATCATAGACTGTGCTGGAAAAACACTGCCTTTCCCCTTTGTGTACCTGCTTCTGTAAAACTTGCTACTTTGAGAGCAGAGCAGAATACCTGCTCTTTCCAAATAAATGCATCCCTAAGAGAGGAGAAGGGGTTGAGCTGTTTATGATAACTTTTAGATCTTAGCTTCACCCACCAGGAAAGTCACTTTGCTACCATGGGAGGACATTCAGTGAAGGGTGGGCCAGTTAAGGCAGGGAGCTTAGGGGAATATCTCTTCAAGGAAGGTAGAGAGTAGTGGGGACCACCACCCTGACTCCGATGGTTTCCTAATATTTCCAACACTGACTCTAGACCCATCAGCATGCCCTGGCCCACTTGGACCACTCCACACACAGCAGATGGTCCTTGTGTATATTTAGTCTGTTGAAGAAACCATCTGTAGTTATTTCAAAGAATCTGTAACTTCCAGCATGTTTTGATTCAAGTGGATGATCCATGTTTTACTTAGAAATTTGCTGCTATAGTCTATGGGTCTGTTCTAGGATTACTAAGACTGATATACTGATACTTAAGCTTTCTGAGCTTTTACATTTTTCTTTGAGGAAAAAGCAGTACATTAAACAAGAGTTTAGTGCCATTTTATGGTCCTTTTTCTCTCTTCCCCTGGTAAAGTTTTGAAACATAAACATTATTAGCTGAGATTGAAGCTAATCTATTTTTTTCCTCTTATGTAATTGTATAATGTAGAAAGTAGAAATTGTACAACATGTGGGTGATGTCTGCTTTTGCAGTTACTTCTCTGTATTGGTATAAGCTAGCACTGAGGATCCTATGAAAATATATCAGGGCTCACTAGGAATGAAACATAAATTCTGTGGGCAGTATTGGCCCTGTAATGTGAAGTTCTCTATTGGTTCAATATAAATCATTCCAGAGTAATTATCTTCCTTTCAGGCAATACATAGGGCTGCCTTTTTTTTTTTTTAAACACTACAGAGGAAGGAAAGAACTAAATAGTGGTTTCTGATTTAGTATTTTCCCCTAAGACCATGAAATTCTTAGTGTTCCAGGTCATACTGATAGCATGAACTTTATGCACAAGCACACACACACTCATTCATTCATTTTGATAGCACGCAATCTTATATACACATTCAGAAACACATGCATACAGGAGGGGAGAGAGAAAGAGAGAAATTAGATAGATATAGATAGATATGCATGCAAAAATGTGTAATCTGTCCTAGGATACCCAGGATTATGCTTTAGGGAGATTATAAAGGATATAAGTACCAAATCAGAAACAAGCCTGAGTGTAGAAATGTAGAGTACAGCCATCCCATAGATCTGACAACTTTTTTGCATCCTGAAGTACTGTGTTCAATTTGTCAAAGGAAGAAAGTAGGAAAGGGAGCTGGAGTTTTCCCTTCGACATATCTCTGCGGCTTACTATGTCTTGTGAGGTCGGTGTGCCGTCATGCCTCCTAGCATTCTCTGCAGTCTCTTGTTTTCTCTGCTTTTCCTTCATAAATTCTTTTAGCTTTATGGCATCACTTCTCACCCAACCACGAATAATTTCCAACTTTCTCTTTTCACACTGCATCTCCCTGCTGAGTTCCAGCCTTTTTTTTCTCAGCTGCTTGCTAGACTTCTCACCTGCATACCAGTAGCATAAATTCAGTTTTGTTTAAGCTGAAGCTATTTTCTTAGTGGTACCATATTTGAAACCTTAAATTATGTTTAACCCTTCACTCTTTTGCATGTTTCTTAACTTGGTTAGATAGACAGAACCTGAAGTTTTTATTGCTGTGTGATTTCTCTTCATCATTTTTATAGTCACCAACCTAGTTTAAAGGTTTTGGTAGCTATTATCTCCTATATCTTAAGTCTTTAAAATGCAGAGTTCTCTGATTAATCTTAAAAACCCACATATGATTTCCAAATCTTTACTTGCTTTTCACAGCTTTTAAAATATAGTTCAATATTCTTAGCCTGGTATTTATGAAACTACATCACATTCTGGCTTTAACTTCTCTTATTCCTTTCTTGGGCTTGAGCTGGGCCCATGTAAACTGGCTTGTTTCTCATGTATAACTGGAACTGTTCTGCTTCTATGCTTTATTCATTCATTCAACAGGTATTTATTAGGCATTGCTATTACATACTTTCCTGTCACTGGGAAAGGATTGTAACACCCATAATTCGAAGAGGAGAGGTTTATTTTGGTTCATGTATCAGAGGATTCAGTCCTTGATTGTCTGGCTCTAAGGCAGAAACAACATGGCAGAGGGGTGTGAGAAAAGAAAGCTGCTCAATCCATGTACCTGGGAAACAGAGAGAAAGTAAAAACTGGGAAAAGAATCTACTCTTTCAGATTTTACACCCAGTGACCCACTTCTTCTGGTTCCCTACCTTCTAACAACACATTCAGCTACTGAGTTCATTAATAGGCAGATCCACTGGTGAATATTGCACACATGAGATTTTTGGGTGACATTTTAGATCTAAACCATAACATTTCTCCCTTTGTCCCCCAAAAAGAGTCATGCCTATCTCCTTATGCAAATTTAATTCAGCTCTAAGAGTCACATAAGTCCTAAAAGTTCCATCATTGCTGAAAAGTCCAAGCCTTAACTCTCCTCTGAGACTCAAGGCAAATTCATAAGCTTTGGAAAAATCAAAAAGAAACTTATACACTTCCAGTATGCAATAACACAGTGTAAACATTACCATTCCATAATAGAGAAATAGGAGGATAGTAAAAAATAGGACCAAAGCAAGACCTAAACAGCAGGGAATATGTTACATCTTCTAGCTTCATACTCAGCACCTGGGGCAGGTTCTGGTGAAAATCCACAAGGCTTGGGAAGACCCAGCCCCAGGCCTTGCTGGTTGCAGCACACAGGGCTTCTTTCTTAGGTTGACTTGATTTTTCTGCCTGTAGTTTTTCTCAGCAGATGTTCCAAATTCTTGACACCTGCAGCTTGTGTAAGTCTCCACTGTACCTTCAGCTTCACTCTCACAGCTGTACACTTTACCCTGTCAGGGGCACATTGTTTGTCTTCCAAGGCCTTCCTTTGAAATTGGGTAGAAGTTTCTATGATCCCACAACTCTTGTGTTCTGCTTGTCTGTAAAACCAGGACCACATGGATAATGCCAGCATGTGCCACCAGCTTGAGCTGGCCCTTTTGGACCGTAGCTACAGAAGCCTTTGAGTGTCTGGATGGCTGAAGTTGGGGAAATGAATCTAAGGAAATTAATTCCCAAGGAAGCCCTATTTGAGCAGGGAGTTCAGAGGCTCTTTTCCCAGATAAAAGGATCACAATTTTGCACTTTTGAGCCTGTGATGGGTGAGCTTTTGCTGATTTCTGAAATGCTCTTATGGCGTCTTCTTATCCCTATACACAGTACTTGGTTCTTTTTAATGTCACTAATCTCTTCAACAGCCACATTCTTTGCCTCCCAGTTTATGTAAACTGTCTTTCTGACCACCAGCACAATTTTTCACATCCTTTGGCTTTGCTTTGTGTGTCATATTCTCATTCTTAAGTCTGGCTAATGTTATCTATGCCAATGCCTGAACATTGGAGTGCCTAGAAATTTCTTTTGGCAGATTAATTAGTCCATCACCTTTTAATTCAGCCTCACACAAAATTTTAGTGCTAAAAATAGACAAACTCTTTGCCAGAATGAAATACACATGGTCTCTAGTCCAGTTTCCAGTAGAGTCCGCACTCCTGTCTGAAACTTTATCAGCCTGCCCTTTAATGTCTGCATTGTTATTGATTTCATGAGCTTCTGAGCTCCCACTAGCATCTCCTATAGATCTCTGCTTATAGCACTCTAAGGCTTCTCTAAACAGCGTCTCCAAACCTTCTCAAACTCTTCCGGTAAACCAGTTCCAAGGGCTTCTAAATTACATGATCGAGTAGTCACGGGAATGGCTCCCTCTCCTGGTACCAGTTTTCTGTGTTAGTCACTTTCCTAACTCTGGGAATATCTGACACCTACAAGTTAAAGGAGAAAAGGTTTATTTTTGGCTAACATATCAGAAGATTCAGTCCATGGTTGGTTAGTGCCAAGGCAGAAATGGCAGAGGAAAACTACTCAATTGATGGCAGCCAGGAAGCAAAGAAAGAAGAGAACCTGGGACAGGAATATATCCTTCCAGGTCATGACCCCAGTGACCTGTGTCCAACCAAGCTTTACCTCCTAACAGTTCATTCAGTACTGACCTCACAAACAGATGGTTATAGTGTCCCCAGATTCCGATTACCTTCAAAACTCATGAGATTTGGGGGAGCAGATCTAAACCATAAAAGCTTCTACTTACTGTTTGCATGATCTCTAACTTGGGCCTATATAAACTGGCTCCTGTTTCCTGTTTATGATTGAAGTTTTTCTGTTTCAGTGCTTTATCCATTCATTCAACAGATATTTATTAAGCATCATCTGTTGTAGCCCTTTGAGAAACATCTGTGATCAAAATGACAGAAACTTCATTCCCTGATTTCATGGATTCTGGTGGGAGAGGAAGTTTGTGTGGATGATAATGAGCATGATGAACTAATACACTTTTAAGTGTATGTCAGATAGTGGTGTGTGTGTCATGGTAAAAGAATAGAGCAGGATAAAGTGGGAATCCGAGGAGGAAACCATAAGGGGAGGCAAGAATGAGATGCTAATCAGGGTGGACGATAGTTTATTATGCTTTAGATAGACACTCAGAGTCAAATGAATTTGGAGACCTATCTTGAATGACACTGTTGCCATTAGCGTTTCTGATCTCCCTGCTGAGTCTAGCTTCTTTTGAACATTCATGACTTTTATGTTGTTTTTGCCCTTGAATAATGACAAATATTGCTTTCTTCCTTAGCTTTCAGTTATGTGTTCATTTATTTTTGCATTCTGAGTTTTGAGATGCTGAAGGAAAGGGATTACCTGATTAGGCAGTAGCATGGACCTCAGAGGTAGTCTTCCGGGGTTTGTATCTCCACTATCACTTTTCCTGCTATAAAACTTGGCAGCTTACTTAACCACTGTGCCTCAGGTTTTTTTATTAATGATTCTTGTTTCTCAAATTGACTGTATTCTGCCTAATTTTCTATATCACTCTCTTGTCTTAAACTGGTATAGTTTGTGTCTGTCTTTGTGTCTGCTTTCCTTCTCTGAGTGTAAGATACAGAAAGGTGGAGTCTGTTGTCTGCCTGCCTTCAGTTATGTTCTTCCTCTGACTGACTAAATGGATATTCATATGAGTAAAGTGAAAGTGTTTGGGATACCTTGTGTCTCTTGGAAATATATAAAACAAAGTTTAGTAGAAAATGTGCATTTTACTCTGGTTTTTATATTTAATCTCCCCTTTTCCTTTGGATATCAAACAGCCATTTCCTACTTAAGTGTCTTTTATTTATGGTTTTAGTAGCATCGATATTTGTGAAGAATAACTGTTAAATGATTACATTTTGTGAATATAAATGCAAGCAGGGTATTTATTGTAGTCAGGGGTTATGAAGAGAACAATTAGAATCAGGACATGGAGTTTATAATATTGTTTTATGATGGTCACCCAGAATTAACACAAGAAAATGCAGGAAATCTATAACACATAAAGACATAGAATATTTAGCCAAGGGCCTGAACCCACAACAATGCTCCACATGAGTCCAGATGAAGACCCAGAGCTCATGACAATGCCTCCTACGAGTCCAACTGGAGGTCTAGAGCCCACAAGAAGGACTCACACCAGTCTTTTTTTATGAATCTGTGCTGGGAAGGCCCAAAGGTCAGTGGTGGAAGCTAGAAGGTCTATGCCAGCAGGGTGAAAAATCTGTGCTGGTAGGTTGAGGGTTCCGTGCTGGAGCCGAGAAGTCACACTCATAACAAAGACCAGGGCTGCCCTGAAAAGCACCACAGCCATCCTCAGCAACACGGACGGAGGTCCCAAGCTCCTCCTCCGACAAGCACAGTCAACTACAACTACATGCCAGGAAGTCAGCGTGACGAGTTCATCCTGGAGACCAAGTGGCACATGTCTTCCTTTCTGGAGCCAGGAAGCAATGCTTGATGTGAGAACCAGAGCTTCTCCAGGAGAACCTAACGGCCCAAACAGCAACATACAGGAGAACCCACAATGCCTCAATGCATTAACGCCTTCCTTCTCTTTCTCCACATCTCTGTTTATGCTGGCAACTTTCCTCAGGTGAAACATCTACTCTCAGCAGCGTGGTGATTTAATTCCGCCGGTGTTAAGTTGACCACCAGTTTTTAATCTGTATTCTATAATAATGGGTGGAAAAGGGGAAAGAAAAAGGTTTCACTGAGTTGCAGCCCTGCAGTATGTATAATCTGGAGTAGCGGCATCAGTACTGGTTCCTAAGCATTTCACTGTGCTCTCTGTGGACACACAGGGATGGGGCCAGGTTTCCAAGAATATGTGACTGCTTTTGAGAGAACACTACAATCAACCTTATATTCTGTCCACATTCTTACATCCATTAGTACTTTCTAGCCACTGATCTCCGTATGTTTTCACTGGGCAACCATGAATGCATGGTTCAATATGTTTACTTTTAAGAACAATGTGTAAAAATGTGAAGAAAATGTAAAAAGAGCCATAGCTTATCTCAGTCAGAGCAAGATGGCTCAGTTTTACCATTCGTAAATTTGATATGTGTTTACATCTGTTGACAGAATTTGAGCATTCACTCCCCCTACTGACCTAATGCTTCAGTGCTTTCTTCTAATAAAAAAATCAATGTACGCATCCAGCACTTGTGAGTAACCCTGTAATAATAAACCAAAGTATGTTCAATTGAAAAAAAAAATTTCAGGAAAAAACTGAGGGTTTTGATCAGCCATAGTCTGTCTTAAAAGTACATGGTCTTAAAAGTACATGATATAGTATATTATGAAAATAATCTTTTAATATGATTATATCATTTTCTTTCTAAACCCTTAATCTTTGTTAAAAAAAAACTATTAAAGTGATGTATTTGGGTTTTTTTCCTTTCAGTTAATGTAAGGAAATTAAAATATTTTAAAATGTTTGACTTAATTCAAATTTATGCTTTCTTTTCTATTTGATGAACATTTATGTGTAAACATATATAAAGAAGTATATCTACCCTAAATCAACTTACACATCAAATAATATGAAAATGTCATATAGTAAAAAATGTATCTTGTTAAAAGTATTTTTTCTAGAAATATACTTTATTTTTGTGTCACCCCCTTTTGTGTTGCTAATTTTCCCTTTCACAGTTTTTTACATTAAAAAATTAAATACTCTTTGAAAAGGTAAATTATACTTTTATAAGTACATCAATTTCTTATGCAAAATAATGAAAGTACAATTCATATTATTCACTCTTTTACTAATCTTTGATGGTTGCACTTTAATAAATAAATAGATCATCTAAGATTCAATAGACCAATTGCAGCATATAATAGCTATTCAGAGGCAATTAAACTGCCTTTTTTCATGTCGGCATGTGAGCCGCCCTTTCACAACCTTCAACTTGATTCTTGGTGATTCAAAATTAACTTAAAAGTCTTGTTTGCTGACAGCTTAAAGCTTAATTGACTGAAAGCCAAATAGAGTATGTTCTGTATTCAGTGCTAAGGCTATTGATAAAGCCACGTGTAAATTGTGCATGGTGAAAGACAGCGATTGGGCCTCCTGTTCATGTATTAGTCCACAACTTAGCATTGCTGCACAGTCAGAATTGCTTTGTCAAGTCTTTTATCACACCAGGTTAACTCTCCCTGGAGTTGCTCCAGCAGCAGAGCAGTCAAGTATTGAGCTTCTACAATACTGTGGGGTCTGCCATAATTCTGGTACTTATTTGTGATTTCATTTTTTTTCTTTAGTATAGTATTGGCCTTCATTTCCAAACAGGATGGTTGGTGACATATTTCAACAGCCTTCTGACTTACTATATTTTTCACTTTAAGAATGAGCAGGGTCTTTAGGTAGAGGGGTTTCAAAAACTATTTTAAGAAAAAGAAGTGTATTGATTTGTTTGTCTTATGAAAATTAAATATAACCATTTTAAACATTTAATTAGGAGAAGGAATGCATGCTTAGCTTAATAGCCTCCGGTGTAATGTAGCTATTACATTCCAATAACAGTTTGACTATTGTGCTCTTTCGGTATTTACACAAAAAAAATTTCCGTGATTATCATACCTTATGGATGTGTACCTTTGTTTTCTTGAATTAATTTTAAGGTGTAAAGGAGATGAATTGTTAATACATTTAAGTATATTCTATGCTTAAATATATTCCTAGTTATATCTTTATACAAGTAAGCCTGTGTATCATTGAATAGAAAATCAAAGAAAATTTGCATATAAATATGCATTAACAGAGAAAAATTCAAAGCAAAGCTAAAATAATTCTCCAAAGCACTTTGCTGTTGTCAGCTAGTATGTTATTTACCTTGGAACTGTATATTTGTTAATGAGAAAGTTGTGTTTTATCTGATATTGATTTAATAATTTAAAAATTAAATTCAGTATGTAACATATTTTGAAGATATTTTATAAGCAATGTCTATGTTGTAATTTGGACATTTTAGATTAAAATATATGAATTATGTTTAAATATGCTTGCAGTGAATTGTATTTAAGTGTTACTCTTAATTTTATGTAGTCAACTAAAATTCAGTAGGTTCACTGCAGTTTTTGAAAATTTTTGTTGTATATGTGTTGTGTATACTAAATAAATATTTGAAATGTGATAAAATTTAAGTTGCCTATTTCATGTACTGAATACATTTTAGAGTATTTGTTTTAGCTTTTAGGACATGCAAATGAAAATATAAAATCAAGTTTTGAAAATAATTTTAATAATGGAGTAATGATAATGAAATGTCTTTTCATTATTGTGTAATTTAGGTTATATATAATGGCAATGAAAGTATACTTTGCATCTTAAAATTTTTCATGCAAAACAGTGTTTTCATTTTCCTTTTAGCGTGCATCTTGGAATTGGATATTGCTGTATCTCTTATTGATATTCTGGTAACCATGGCTATCTAACTTTACCTCCCTTCCCATTGATTTCCAATAAAACCCTAGTGTGTTCATAAAGGATCAGGATAAGTTGCAACTTAGTTTCAAAATGACTATAATTTAAAATAGTGTGTTACTGCTATATACTTTTCAATAAAATTGTAATCATGCTTCAAAATGTAAAATCCTGAAGAGTACCAGTTTTATCGAAGTTTCACCTATACCCAGTGAGATTTCAGAGTCAGGAATGAATTGCTTTTATTGATCATGTTTTTGTATTAACAGTTAATCTAACATATCTTTAAAATCATGAATTTTGTTTCTTTTTTTGTAACACTGTTGTTTAGTATATACAAAGTGATTGTAATTGTTGGAGGTGTGAATAAAATCCTCTTATTTTTGCCTTTTCAAAAAGAGACCAAATTTAATTGTAGGGGTAAAGAAATCAGTATCATTTTTGTTAATTAAATAATTATAATGAAAAACATTTCTTAAAATTTAGTGAAGGTGATTGATAAATATTGATTCTATGTTCAGTAAGAGATTCTTGGTATAGAATTTGAAAGGGATGAAAGCACTTGGCCAGCCTCTGCTGAATTTACCAGAATTATTCTATATATTCAAATCAAAGTTGACTTATGCAAATTCTTATTATTTGTTTGTTATACTTTTACATAAGTTTTACTATTGTTATAGTTTCAGGTTTACTTTTTTTTTTTTTAGTTTTTCCAAAGAAGTTTTTTTTTTTTTTTTTTTTTTTTTTTTGAGTAGACTGGTACTTTGTTTTTAGTTAACTATTTGATCAATTAAGTGGACCTATTGATATACTTTAACATGTGAAAAGGAATGGCCATTTTATATTCTGGAGTGTATTGGCAGAGTTCTAAAAATTTCAGTCAAGAAAACTGAACCATTAAATATCATCTGTGATGAAATGTGGTTTTATATAACCTTTTTCAATTTGTGATTCTTTAAATATTTTATAAATTGAAATACAATATTGTGATACTACATTTATCAAATTCTTCACGTAGTATGATGCTTGTAACTTAGCAATTAAAACTTTATGAAATTGTAGGTATAATGGATTAATAATTAAACTACTAGAAAGTTTCTAAATATTACATTTTATATTTCTACAATACATATTTGGAATTTTAAATTAAATGAAAATAATACTTTTATTTCTTGTTTAGTTACTAAAGTACTCCTAAGAAAATATCAAATATCATCCAGTAATATAAACTTCCATACAATGTCATGACTCTCATTTAGGTTGAAACCTGTATTAAATAAATTGAAAATGATAAGTTGTAAAACTGTAAATGAGATCATAAGTATTTGGCCATATATTTTTATTTGAGCTTTAAAAAATGAACAAATTAATGTCTTGCAGAAATGACATTTTTATTAATATTAGCTTGAAACTGAGAAGATTAGTACAGTAGTGTATGACAATTAAGTACAGTGAAAATTATCTTGGCCATCAAATTTATATGTATGATCCAATAACATTAGTGAAGATCATTTTATATTTATTAAAGCTTTCAGGTGATGGAAAGAAAATAAATATATCTTAATATTTTCTTTCTCTACTTCATGATATCTAAAATGAAACAGCATCCACTACAGTAGCTATTTGGCAATTGAGATGAACATATATTGAAATGGAGATATGATATGAACAGGATACATGTTTTTAAAACATATTCAGGGTCAAACCTAAGGTATCTCCCCAGTCAATTCTCTGTTGTGATTAATTTAATTTTCGTTGACTTCTATGTAATGCTGAATAACATTTGACACTGAAACACAGGTAGAACAGCTAGGAAAGAATTGATGGTAGCTCTGTGAGGTTGTGCCATGTTGTGCAAATACAATTATTACATTGAAATCCTCTTTACTAGTCATTTATATCTATTGCACTACAATCCAGTGTAAATATGTATTAATGTTTTGGGAGCACTTTTGCTAAGATGATGCATGGTTAAACAGAGTGACTGAAACATCTCTAAGTGCTAATGAGTACTTACTTGGTAGTCTATACTAATGCCTTAGTGGATGCTGAACAAGTTTAGATGTTAAGCTTTTTAGGAAGAGTGAATGATGGCTAATGATTATTTAATGACAGATCTCTGGACTGAAAGGCATTTAGCACTCAAAGTATACTGCAAAGCCTATTTCTCAAAGCTTCAGACAGGTTTATTTGGTCTCACCTTGAATAGAACAGTGCTGTATTGATTTCATTGGTGTGGATTTAAACACACTATCAGCTTAGAATAGCACTAGTATGCAGTAGAAAATGATTGTCTTAACCCTTCTGGTGACTCTTAGCTATGTGTTGATATTATGGTATGAACTTTGGAAATGATTATGAATTTGTTTCTAATAATTAGAGTTCAGTGTGTGACTTTGTAAAATATTTGTATGTGTTTAATTAGATGTTAATGAATATAAGGTTTATGTAGACATAACTAAGACTTAAATTTATATTTTGAATTAGTGATTTTTGCCGTATATATTATTTGAGGAAACTTTTCTCCTGTAGAAGTTATTATTGTTTCTGTGAATGACATGATGATTTTGTCATTCAGTTAAATTTCTAAGTATTTGATCTCTGGGTGGTAATGATGTTTATGCTTAGTACCTAGTATTTCATGTTTCAATATTTCATAAAATTCCCACATAAAACCAATTTGATATAGTTACTTGACATGCTTAATAGAATGTCTTCCCCAAATTTTTCACATTTTTATATAAAACAATAGAAAAGTATTATAAAAAACTTATTTTAAGACTTTTCTAGTTATAAATTTTGTTTGCTCATTGTTATGTTTAAAAAAGCATTTAAAAATATACAGAATTTGAAAATATCTAAAAGAGATTCATATTGCAGTGTAAATTATTAACACATTTTATGCAACAAATACTGACTTAGAGACCAGTGAATATTCTAGAGATTGAGCTGAATGGTACTGCTATGAGTACCCTCTTTGAGCCCTTAGCCTCGTCACTTAAACACTTAACCTACTTAACTGTCCTTATCTAAAATATGTGGTTAGAACAGCTTTCTGGCCCATTTTTCTTCTAAAATTCTAAAAATTCGTCCCAAACATCTTACTTGGACTTAGTAGGTTGTTTTGTTTTGTTTTGTTTTGTTTGAGACAGGGTCTCACTATGCAGTTCAGGCTGGCCTTGAGCTTACTTTGTAGCCCAGTCTGGTCTCAAACTCACAACGATCCTCCTGCCTCAGCCTCCAGAGTGCTTGGATTACAGGTGTGATCCACCACGCCCGGCTACTTAGTAGTTTTTTTTATAATTTTGTTTTTGTTTGTTTTCTTCTCTTCTTCAAATCTTAATGCTATTATTATTTCTATAAAAGAATTTAGAAAGTGATTGTGATAGGCTTTTTAATTTATAGACATTGCATTTATCTGTGTATACACAGATGTATCTCAAGGTAAAAAGTGATGCTAACATCTGAATATTAGGAGATTCATGTTACATTATGACTTGCTCAGTTGCCTCTTAATCATACCACTGCCCTTACCAACAGTGTAGTTTAGTGGGAAGTATTAAATAATTAAGTTGGTATTTGGAGTAGCTAAGTGGCAGTAATAGGTGAGGCAGGTGGATTGTTAACTATGAGCTCTTCTGATTTCAGAGTAAAATTTGTATTGTCCATGCCCACCGTGAGCACATAAGTAAGAGACTAAAGGAAGATAATGTCGCACAAGGCAGTCATCTTTTGGTATAAATTGTAGTGAAAGGAAACAAAATTAACAAAAATAGGATTGTGATAGGCTTTTAATTATGCCATTGTAACTCATGCATTAGTAGATGTATCAGTGGAATTTATATGAAGGCAGCATTTAAAAAAACATTTAAAAGATGGACTTCAGATTTTTCTGTTAGTATTTTTTAAACTGGTGAACCATTTATCTTTAGTATTTTGAGAGTTTTTTTTTCCAGAAATAAATTCTATTTATTATTTATTTTGTAAAGTCAAAACATTGGGTAAAATATTGGAGGGATGACTCATTTTTTCCTTTGCTGATAAGAGAAACACATGATATTTAAGGGAAGTTGTAAGTGCATGTTGAATTCTGATTTTAGATTGTTCATTGTTCACCTGCCTGTGTTCAACCCTGCCTGGTCTATCAGTCAGTTTATGATGCCGACACTGATGCTGGGAGTGGTGGAAGTAAGAATTCTCAGTAAATTTTATGCTTTCTTGGTTTTATATTCCTTTTGCTTCCTGTCAAAAAGCCTCAGAATAATTAAGTGCAAAACAGTCTTCTTTGGTATATACTTATTTAACATGAACACACTTGTATTTTATAGGTTTTTCCATATGAAGGTACTTACTATCTGTTTTAATAAAAAGTGAATTAAGAAAAGATTGGAAAACTGTCTCTTCACAAAGCCAAGTAACCTAATATTTTGAACTAGTTAGAAAATTTTGAGGAAAACAATATGTTTTATCATACAGCAAGAATAGGTTGTTTTAAACTGGGTGTGGTGGTGCATACCTATAATCCCAGTATTTGGGAGGCTGAGGCAGGAGGATTGCAGCCTGGGCTACAAAATGAGTTCAAGTCAGCCTGAACTGCATAGTAAAACCCTATCTCAAAAGATGAAAAAAAAAAAAAAGGATTGTTTTAAAACTAGCCTTTTAAAATAATATGACTTCAAGCCAGACATGGTTGCACATACCTGTAATCCTAGCACCGGAAAGCTGAGGCAGGAGGATCACTATGAATGAGACCAACTTGGGCTACATAGTGGGTTCAAAGCTAGTCTAAATTGCGTAGTGAGACCCTCTCATAAACAAACAAACAAACAAGAAAGGTATCTCTTAAAGCAGACTACATGTATAGGTTAGAACACTGAACTTTTTTCCTACTGTTATGAGTGGCACTTTTCTAAACCTTTGGCATAACAGGTCAGTGAGCCAGCTGTCCAATATCTCTTGCAAATATGCTAAGTTAAAGTTGGAAGCACTGTACAAAATTTGAGGGCCCAGATGCTGTAGTTCTGTATGTGGAAAGTAAGCAATTTATATCCAGATTCTAAGTGACAGGAACTAGTTAATAGGAAAGAAATGGTTACATGACAGAGAATGTGAATAATTTTAATATCTTTAATATCATTTCTTAAGAACCTATTATAATAAAGTAACTCATGTCTACAGAGTTTAGAGAATCTATAGAAAACAACTTGCCAAATAACAGCAAGAATTAATTTGGCAGACTAGGTATTTTTGTCATAAAATGAGGAAAAGTAAAATAAGTTTGAAATCATCCATAGTGGTTTTATAAGCACATACAGTAATTCACTTTTCTGTATGTATTTTTAAAATTATCAAAAATGTAACAAGTCAGGAATGAAAATTCTGAATGGGTAGAGTAAGAAAAAAATATATATACATACATATACACACACGTGCGCATGTGCACACACATATATGTGGTTGTATGTCACAGCTAAAAGCTTTGGTTAACTTAATCTGTGACTTTTAGCATTTTTATGCTTTCTTTACTTTGACTTGCCTTTTTCAGTTTTAAAGGTTTACTTTCTAAAGTATTAATGTGATTAGTAAATTAAAATTCACAATTCTCTTTGACCTTTTTATTTCTCCTTTAAATACCTTTATACATTTCTTTCTTATTTTATTTCTCCTTTATACATTTTTTACATCTCTCCTTTACACTTACTTAGTTCTTACGAATTATACCTTTGTTAATATTTGTCAGCGTTTAATAACTCACAGAGTGTTAAAAAGGAAAAGATCAGATCTCAGGTATCTGTTGTGTGTAGGTCATGTATCTCTGCTTTTTGGACTGGGTAAAGTCTTTGCTATGAAACTTTGCTATGGGTTTAACCATTATGATTTTACCCACATTTGTTGTTACCACAGAAGTGTGACCAGTAATTTCCAAGATGTTATGTTTCCTTTACTCTTCCATTATTTCTACTTAACATCTCACTTACGGTAAAGGAAGCAGAAGAAAAAATAATGTGAAATAATATGACCATTTTTCACAATCAGAGAAAGTGTAATAATCTACTGAGAAAAGTGAAGGCTAGAAATCCCTTAGAAGTTCTAATTTTCTGAGGACAAACCTTTAAAAGTGCTAACTTTTTAGTCACATGTAATTTTTTCATTATTGTAATCTAATGTGTGGTAATTTGAAAAAATGAGTGCTACAGACACTCCTTATATATGAGCATATGTACTTGTTAACTTCTCAGAGGTGAAGTAGTTATTCCTATTTATCTCAGTTTTATATCACTCATTGGATAGAGGTAATTATGTCGGTGTAAATATTGTTAAGTGATCTCAATAAACTTATTTTACAAATAAAAATGACTTTGGGTGCAACAGTTTATTTTTCACTGTGTGGCAGTACACAGGTATAAAATCTTCACTGAATATATTTTAACAATCTAGAAAATGTTAAGATTCATATGTTCTATTGGATCTTTTATAGAAGCACACCATGTCTGTTTCAGTATTTTTTGTAAGTAAATCACATTGCAGTAATTACAAGAAAAGATTATGTATGAGAATGATATACTGTTCTTTTATTTATATAATTTTTCAAGCCACTTATCACTGTTCTGAAATTTTTCTTTCCTCATTTTTTTCTTTCCTCATAAAAAAGGTAAAAATAGTCTTTATAGTTACAATTTGTAATTTTTAAAACTTGGTATGTGTCTCAGACTCACCTTTTACAAGCAGATTGGACCAAGTATTGAGTGTTTTCAGAACTAATTATTACTACAAAGTTTCTTATTACCTAATGTCTTAAGTATTTGGGATTTTTAAACATCAGTTTTCTTTCAAACTGGGAATATTGGCGCTAAAAGTAAAGGCAAAGAAATTCACTTTAGTTTTTAATGTTTAGATGGAGAATAAAAGGAAAAATAAGAATGCAAGCCATGGAAAAACAAGTATAGAACAGCATTGGTGTGAACAATAAGAATGTTTTACATGCATTACCTGAAAAACATGTAAATTGCCTTTACAAGTTAAGGTTCCTAAAAGATCAAAATAATTGACATATCTCCAAGATAGGATTAATATTACATTTTCTCTGAAAAGTAGAGTGGCCAGACATTTTGCTTTGATCCAATTTAGTGGGAAATGAGTTGGCACTTTGTCAAATACACACACACACACACACACACACAATACTTGTGCAAAGAAGCATTATTTCAAAATGGCTCAATCATCAGCAGAAATATGCTTGTGCAGAGCCAATTGTATTCCAGCAGGGGGCTATCGTGTATGCATGCAAATTAATAGCATGTTTGTTTACTTCACTTTTCAAGTGAGGTAAAGTATTGCAGTAGCGGCAGCAGCAGCAAAATCTGTATAGATCTGAGAAGTATGTTCCCGTATGCTCTGTCAGTAGATCTGAGGAAAACACTGGCATCTTTGACACAAAGCAGCTAAAATATGTTTTTAATGCATTGTGGGAAACTGCCACATCACTAACATTCTGCACATATGCCTGCTTTGATAATCATGAAAGTCTGAAAATAAATGTGGAACTCCTCCATGACAGTCATTTTTAATCAGTTCATGTTTTTTCTTTTGGGTGTAGAAAACTTGCAAACTATTTTGTTTACTTTAGGTACACAGGTAGAATTGTATACATTGGTTATATAACCAACTACAATAGTATATTTTTTCCTATCAAAATTTATTTTCTATATTTTATAAAAATTGCTAGCAAATGAAAATAAAATGTAACACTCTCAGAAAGCTCTTGCTTTGGAGAAGAAACTTAATTATGTTATTTACAATGGCATAGATCCTTTATGTCTTCCACATGAGCTGTGAAACCTGGATTCATCAGGACAGTGAGGTCTTTAAATCCTTATTCACTGGATTGCCACCAACTTATGCCTTTTTGTAGACCCATTTAGCAAATTCATCTTCAAAATAATTGACAAAGAATTGGGGTACATTGGATCACTGAAACATAATAGAATATGGTTGCATTTTAAATGTTTTTAAAAAGCAGATTGTTAAAAAATGAATTAATATTAAAAAGAGCTAACTTATTTTATTTATTTTTTCTATTCTTAACAAGTTTATTTGGAAGACTGTTGTTAAATACCTGGCAAAATTTGACCTTTTTGGAGATTATATTTTATCAGTCTTAAAAATAGATACAGAAAATGTTTGGATATATAGAAACAGTGTTTACACTGTGAAAAGTGTTTAACGTTTTGCTTGCTATGATTCTAAAAGATGGACGATACATTTTAAAATCTCAGAAATGTGGTTGTAATTGTCACAAATGTCTTAATGCCATTACCGTGAATGTTATATACTTGTATGAAGATATAATTGTATACATGCAAGATGTGTATGCATATAGAAAGTTTTAACACTTAGTTAGCAGCATATAATGATTATTAAATTATTAAATTACCCTAAAGGTAATTTTTTACCTCCTTAGTCAACTAACTACATCAATTTAGATAGTAGTCAGAAGGGGGGTTATTTTGATTAAAGTACATCAAAAAGACTTTGTATATAACTTGTTTTTATAAACAATTTAAAGTATCTTTTGATTGGATAAATTTTGCTGTCTTGTGTTATTTTAAACACATCTGGGTATAAAGTTTTATATATGCTTTTCTAGTCAATATCTATTAATAATGCCATATCACATTTAAAATCTCTTAGAGGTTGGTAAAGTAGAACTAAGATAAAAGTGAAAATTTTGGATGAATATTTTACTGGCCTGAAAAGAGATCTTTTTTACCTTTATGAACTAAATTTTTTAGAGCTTTGAATGATTTACTAAGACTATTCTAAAATTGTGTACAGACATTGAAAATAGTAAATCATGTGTCTTAATTCTTTAAATTCTCATCCTCCAGATTGCCAATATTAGCAAAATTTATTTTGTTCAGTTTGCTCTTGTTCTTTAATAAATAATCCCTAATATTAACAAATATACCTTAGACCAAGTAAAACAAGATTGTAAAGAACTGTAATAGAAAGTATTTTCTAGCTTAATCCAGGCTATTTTAAATAATCTCAGCATTTAGACCTGTAGTTTTCTGCTATGAGATCTAAATTACTGTTTTTCTGAGTTGTTTTTTTTTTTTTTTTTTTACACAAACAGGTCTTCTTCTATAAAGGAAATAATCATAGTTACTTACTAACCTATAGTAGCTGGGTCTTATTAAATACAAATTGTTTACACGTGGTTAAGGAGCATTTACTAAAAAAAGTTATACATATAACTCTAAAATCTTAATAAACATTAAAAACATAAAGAAAAAAGTAATGTTTTCCTTTACCATGAACAGACATTTCTGAATTTCCAAAGTGATATTTTAGGGTATTTTGAAATTTGTGTCAAATTCAGAGAATATTCATATCATTGTGAATGTCACTTGGGCTCTTACAGCAAGAAATTTCTGGTGTAAAAAGTTTGTATGCCAAGATCAGTTTTAATATAATGTATTGGTTTAAAAAATCCCCAGTGATATGTTTGTGATATGGGAAATGTTTTAAATATAATTAAGATCTTAAAGGGAATTCTGATTGATTAAATCACATTATTCATTAAGATTACTAGAAATGTACTTATGTATAAATCATTTATGAACAAGCATTCTGAGTCTCAGTTCTAAACAAAGAATCAAATTTTTGAAAACAGTTTTTCCAGATCAAGCTACACAGTTTTTAAAGTATTTTCTCAGGGTCATAAATTAGTGGTATCTACTTATCTAGGGTTTTAATACCTAATACAGTAACAGAGCTCCATCAATATATGGCTAATTGCAGATATAAAGTATCTGCTGGTAGTCCATCTCTCATAAAATTGCTGTTAGCCTTAATTCAAATCCATTGATTCCTATTCCAGTTAAAACTGAAGAACTTAATATGTCCTTTAATCCTTTTATTGTAAGCTAGGATAAAATTAATTTTACCCTGGAACTGCACAAAGCCAATTAACATGATCTTTAGAGTTATTTAGTAAAGTGTTTCAAACTGTTAAATTTTTCTTGACCTCTTGGCTGCACTCTCTGACTGCTTTTTAAATGAAGTAATCAATATCTCATAGCCCTTTAAATAGCTTAAACTTCTCAAATATTTTACCTGTGCTCTACTTAAGCTGTAAGTAAAGTGTTTACTCCTGTTCCTGTAAATCTGGAGTCAATTATGCTAACTCTAAAGACAATTATATACTTTTGTGGGACACTGTATGAATTAATGGTGGTTTTAATAAAATCAAAGCCCCATAGTTTGTTAAAGTAACTCAATAATGAGAAAACATACCATTTTTACACACAACATGTGTTCTGTTTGCAACTTAAAATGCAGAACATTTATGTCCTTTACCATTGTACGTAGCTTCAGTTTTCCACACAGAGCTAGTTGAAGGTATTAATTTTCTTACTGTGATAGGGTGATCAACCGTCCTGTCAAGAAAATGGATCTCCATGTCACCCTTTAGCATGATTAAATGGAGCCATGTCTCTCTAAAAAAATACCAAATTTTCATGAGACAAATGAAACCATAGAAAGGTTTATTTTTAATATCACAAAGTCTCCCATTTGATTGTCATCTTATTTGTAGGAAGGCACTGCAGCTAATTACAATTAACTTTTATCATTTAACAGAAAATAGAGGTCAAATCAATTATTTAAAGATGTTTACAAATTTGAAGAATTAAAAAATGAGAAATTACAGTGTTATTTTTAGAACAGTAGTAGGGATGGGCATCTGTACCTTATAGTATCACCATATAAATCACAGTCAGTGTCATTTTTAGGGACTTTTTATTTTTACATCTTTACCTCTTTTCCTTGTTAACAAAGAGCTATCACCTTTTCAGATCTGAGTGATGATAAAAATTACATGCAGTAGAACACCAGCATCAGTAGTGTTAATAGCCAGTTGGATAGTGTTATTATGAGCCTATGCACATGCCAAACTTTACATTACACCAAGTGATGTACTTGACAGCTAATTAAGATTTCATATTTTGGCCACTTAGCAGGGAGCACCTGTTACAATTGGTTCTATTAGCTTAGGAGTAAAATTTACAAATGGCTGTTTGAAAATACATTATTAAAACTTTTCTCAAGTCTTAATTCCTTCCCAAGGAGTGGAAGTTAAGACAAGATTGAGGTAATTAAACAAAAGGATCAGAGAGAAGGTGGAGGACCCAGGAGGGAGGCGAAGCTCTCCCAATGCCCCTGTTGTTTAATTTCCTACTGGAAGCAGCCTGTGTGTGCTGCTGCGCCCCTCCCTCTTTAAGCAGTGGCCGTTGCAGAGGCTGAACGGCTGGGGTCAATGCCTTGCCTATTGATCAGTATCCCTGCAGTCCCTTGCTCCAGCAGCTGCTTCATTGGCTTCTTTCAGGGCCTGCTTCAGTACATTAGAATAGAAATCCATAACCAGAGCTGTGCTCATCCAAGCAAGGGAAGAAACTAAATTAAATGGTATAAAACAATCTTGGATCAGGAGTTTGTGCCAATTCATCTTGATCTAAGATGTCACACCGGGCTCTCTGTCTGAGCACCTGGGGTAGAGGCAGCCATAGTGAAAATAGATGGAGCTGCGATCATTCATTTGTCAGCTAAGGAGCAAGGCAGCGGTTAGCAATTCCCTTCTGCAGAGGTCAGCTGACAGAACAATCAGTGCAACTGCAGAATAGAGCTTTCCTTTGAACTATTGTTATGGAGCATGTTCTTGCTGAGACATGGGGGGAGGGCGCCTTGGGCTGTTTCCTGTTTGTTGAGAATACTATGTAAAAAAGTAAAATGTGTCCTACTGTAATGTGTAATCTATATTTAGTTGCTCTGTACTTGCCCCTGGGATCTGTGCTCTTACATAAATGAAGTTGGTTTCAAATGCATGTCCTGATATGTAGATTATTAAACTGTTAAATATCATTTTGTCTAGAATTAAGGTTCTTTTAAACATGGAGGCAGTGATTATTGATTTTTTTTCTTCTTCATATTGTTTAGATGCTCCCCCCACCTCACTTTAGTTACCTTGCCTATCACAAATTAGTGTCATACTTTGAATCTAAAATAGCATTTTCTTCCTAATACTTTTTTAAATTAACATGTCCTCTCTGTTTTTACAAAACTAAAACATTTCTATGAAGATGGAAAAATGAACGTTATGTGTGTGATTAGAAAATATTTCTTAGTTTAAGTATTTTAAACATTTAAATCTAGAGTTTTTATGAAAAAAGTAGTTGATGAAATATTTATCATGACCTTGGAAGTTATAACATAACTTTGGAATAGCATCATTAGAGAGTCGCTTAGATGTGCTGTGAAATACATTGTACAAAATTATACAAATTAGTAAAATGGGTAACTAAAATTTTATATGAATGAATATTAAGGATAAATCTATTCTTTGTGGACTCATTTTAAGTGTGTCTTTCTGTATACTACTTAAAGAAGTGAATGATAATTTCCTGAACTAACCTGAAAAAAGTAAAGTATGATAAAAAGGAGCTAAGAAACCATAACAGCAACAACCATAAATCTTCTTTGCGTGACCTTTCATCATTTCTGTTTCTTAGATTCAACTAGGTCTTTTTGTTCACATCTAGTTATCCTAGTCCCATTTATTAGAAATATTATTTTTTCCTAAATGCATAATCTGGACTGTTTTTCTAATCATGTTTCTTTTTTTTTTTTTGTATTGATACTCTTTTAACTCATATTCCTTTGCATTGGTTTTTTAGGTTGCTTATCCAGTATCCCACAAATGAAAAAAATTTCCACATCTTATGAGGAAAGACGGAAGCAAGCTACTGCTATTGTTTTACTAGGAGTAATTGGAGCTGAATTTGGTGCAGAAATTGAACCCCCTAAACTATTGACCAGACCGCGAAGCTCTAGTCAAATTCCTGAAGGATTTGGTTTGACTAGTGGAGGATCCAACTACTCACTGGCCAGACATACTTGTAAGTTTTAAAATTCCCAGTGTGGATCTGTTGCTTTTAAATACATATTATCTGTCCACAAAATCTCAAAACATTGGATACATCCTGTGTTTTAGCTCATCCAAGTGTTTAAGTGGAGTGAGAAAGCAGTACAATCTGTGTGATACATTGCTCTTTACAGTTACAAGTTAAAACATGGCCTTAAAATATTTCTGAACTTTGTCCTTTTTGCACTTTTGGTCAAGATTCTTGTCAAGGGCCAGGGATATAGTTCAGTGACACAGTACCTGCTTGGGCAGTGAAAGGTCCTGAGTTCGATTTCTAGTAACCCTCCCCCAAAAGATTCTTGTCAAAATTTATGAAAGCTTGTTTTAAGTTAGAACTTTTTAATTTTTAAAATAATTTCCAAATTACCAAGTAACTTGTTCTGAATAAAAAGCTAAGTGTAGTGTGGAACATCAAAAGAAAAGGGCATGAGTTACGAGTTATGTGTGTAACTTTTTAAAAATTCCGATAATAGTTTTTAAATTACTGAGCTGTTACAATTAGAACAAGGGGCTTATGTCACATAGCTGCTTTTAGTTCTGTGCTTGGTATGTGCATAATAGGTTAGCACATTTTATAATGAAGACCATTGGTATGTTTGTGTTAAAACTCCTTTAGGTAAAGCCAAAGTGTCCCTACATTGTTGGAAATCATTTCTAATGAATTATGTTATCTTTAAGGACCAAATATAATACTACTTATATCTACACCACAAGACTGTAAAAGAAAATGCAGTGTATTCTTTGGATTTGAGACCTTTGAACAAGGGAAGAGGTAACTTTGTTAGTTATTTCAGAAGAGAACTTTACTAGACTATTGTCTTATATTTTGCTATAAAACTGTGGAACTGTGTTCATGAATTTTATGATAGAGTTCCTTCAATAGACTTAGCTACCCATTCGGTAGCTTTTTAAAAGACTATGAACTCAACAAATGCTTATGAGAGATGATCACTTTTAAAATGTTTAGTAAGTGTACATCCATTATACATAATAATGAGTTTTGTTGTGATATTTCGCACAGTGATAATTTCCTGATCTTTTTTGACACCGAGAATAGAAGAGTATTAATAACCCATTACAACCAATAACAAAACCAAATTAATTGGAGGTCTATTTTTTAAGCTCTTTACTTTCTTTAACTCAGTCTTCCTAATAACCCTGTAACATGGGTATCTCTATTAAGGTATCTCTAGTTGGCATATAAAGCATGTGGGACTCTGAAATTGGTTAACCTGACTGAGATCTTACCTCAAAGCAAATAGTAGATTTTGTCTCAGTCTAGTCTGTTGATTTCAGAGCTCATGCTTTGGACCATTATACACGCTGTTACTCTTAGTGGAAGAAGGCTTAATGGTTAGGTTGTACTATAACTTTATAATCAGAAAAATGCTTCCTATGTTCTCATTTGATTTTCAAAATAAATTTTAAGTCATCCTCAGATTGGTCAAAAAGTTTTAAAACCTGAACCTGAGCTCGAGTGTCTTGTGACTGAAAACCCGTTCTCTTTCCCTTCTCCAGAGAGGCACATCACTTTCCCTGTCCTGTGCATTCCCGGCCCCTGCTTCTCAGTTCTATCCTCTGTGCCTTTTCTTGAAGTTTTCAAGTTTCTTACTTTTGATTCATGAAGTCCTCAGGAAATCTCTCTGTCTTAACAGAGGTCTCTTTAATTAGGTATACTGTGCACCCCAGACAGCCCAAAACTTTAGATACATGAAGTATTTCCTTACTTAGAATCTTGGTATTAGAAAATTAGAAGTTTATCAGACTTTCACATGATTTAGTCTGGTGGCTTTCAGTCATTTTGCTTGTTAACTTCCTAATCGGTGTCAAGCGATGTATAATCTTTTGTACATTCTTACGTTGCTAATTAAAACTTTTTAATTATAAGCTTGAATATTTGCAAAAGTTAAGCAGGGAATGGTGGTGCACAACTATAATCTCAGTATTCTGGGTGGCTTAAGCAAGAAGATCCCAAAGTCAGGCCTAGCCTGGGCAATTTAGTTTCTTAGACCCTGTTTTAAAATAAAAAATTAAAATGGACTGGAGAACTGTTGCTCAGAGTGAAGACTTTGGATTGAATCCTCGGTACCACTATCCCCCCAAAAGTTCTAATTTTGAGAATATTGTGAATATCGGTTTAAAATTTAAAACTATTTGGTTTATTATAATAAATATAACACTTTAATTATTTGATATCCACTTTATCCATCTTAAAAATACATGAACAGTTTTTTTAGGTCAGAAATCTTATGTTCTTTTCATTTTATTTATTTATTTTTTTTTGAGAGAATGTGTCCCATCACAGTTTTAGGAAAGGAAATCACTTATAAAGTTAGCATCTTCAAACCAGTCCTTTAAACTAGGTGAGCATTAAGTCATATTTGTCCTTTTAAACACTATTCCTTCAAAATTCTGGAGACGTTCTCATTTGAAGGAGTTGTCTGTACTGAAGATTCTGATTCTACCCAAAATGTTTTTATGTAATTTTTCAAAAATATTCCTTTGTGGCATGTATTTTTCTGCAAGGTAAATTAATATAAATATTACTTCCTTTATAATTTTCCCATACCCTGGTATATATATATGCTTATATAAATACAGCAACATTGCAAATTAATGACTTACTGATTGATTTCACCTGAGCCATTGTCCAGTTGTTAGATACATTAATTTATTCCATATTATCATAGGTATGTAGCTACTACTGTTATCACTTTTCTATACAGTTTTTCTTTATGCAAAAATCTGAGTTTCATCAATTCACTTCTGTATGTATGTTAGTTATAATATTCTATAACTAGAAAAAGAGGAAAGGAGAGAAAAAGGGTAAAGTTATGACAGAATAGGGAAAAATATTTTCCCAAGAACTCTTGAGAATTAAAATAATTGAAAGGCACTAATACTTTCCTTTGGGTTTGTTAAGACATAGAGGAGCTGCACTGCATGAAAAGAATTTCCAAAGCATATTTCTGGCCTTTGGAAAACCCTGGGCTCAATTTTGCTATGGAGAGGGACTTTTGCATTATAACTCCTCAACTTTCCCAAGCAAGGATAAATAAAAGTTATACAATATTATTGAAACATCTGCATGTTCTACAACCAAGATTATTTGAGATTTTTTTTAATAATTAACTACATATGGGAAAGGAAGAAGGTAAAGCTTTTCAGCAAACTATATTTATGATTATTCATTGAAACAAAAGATACAGAGATTCTGAAAAGTTTCTAGCCAAAAAGGAATCACACATTAAAATGAATGATATAGTACCTGTTAGAACTGATTTAAAATGCTTTAAATTGTCTTGATATATCCCTTCTTTCTTATGCTTGCCCTATTTTATGTATTTTAAAGTTAATCATAGATATTCTTTTTACTGCTACCTATTACCCTATTTATATTCAAAGGTAGTTTATTAGGTGGTACCTGTGCCTATCACAGAGATTTTTAAGACCCTTCTTTTTCCAGTTGGAGGATCTTGATTAAATTTAAATGTATCATATTAAATCTTGTTCTCCTCACTGGAAATAGTAAGATATTCCTGTGTCTTAGTTGCTCTGGTCAATTACTCACTTATAATATTAACTTATTATCCACCTATTAATGCTAACCTGTGAGAAGTTGCTATTTATATTGCCATGTTTGTTTATGCTGCCATTAAATATTTACTCTCTATGAGATCTTATTGAATGTGGTAATAATTATTGCCTTCATTTTGAGATAAGGCCATTGAGATACAATATTTGATGAATTTTAATTGTTCATATAGCTATAGGTGTAGATAGTGAGCTCTAACCTTTCTCACAAAACGACTGGTATGAAAACTCGTGAAACCCAGTTATCCACATTAGTGGGAGGAAAGAGTTTACATTGAAACATAATTTGAAAGTCAGTGTTGTAATACTTTTTTTTAGCTTATGTTTTAATATTTTTTTTAAAATTTTGTTTAAAGAGAAAAAAAGCAAAACAGAAAAAAGGGTAGAAACAATCCAGAATTTCAGAAAAAAAAAGAAGTAAGAAATCACTAGTTGATAAATTACATATTTTCTTAGACCTAGTTGTTAAAAGTTACAAAATTAAAGCATACAAAGTGTGCATTCAAACAGTGAGACTGCAAAGAAGTTCAATGATCCAGTAACAACTTAGCAACATGGTTATCAATCCTACAAACTTAAACATACATGCAGCCATATCCTCTAGAGCACTTTCTTTTCTTCCTTTTACTTTTTAAGTCCATTATCTGCTTAGTTATATCCTGTGTCAGGTTGCTCAGTACCTTACTGACTTGTTTTGTTGTTGTTATATACTTTTAATCACCTTATATAATTCCGTTGCATTGTTTTTGAGTTTCTCCTCATCCTTGATCCATGGATTAGCTTTGGTGGAGTTGGGAGATTTTTGGAGGTATTTTGTTACTTTCTAATCTACTTTTTAAAAAAATTTTTTGAAGGTAGCAAAATATAGCAGAACAAGACAGAACAAACCCATGCCACCGCACTGCAATAAAACTACCACAGAACAGCAGAGCAGGTCACCAGGACACAAGCAGTGGGCTCAAAAGTACAGCCCATTTTCTTCACTTTAGCTGTTCTTTGAATCAAGTAGAGGAAAATGGAAGGAAATATATAACTTTTAAAAATAGAATATTGAATAAAGCAGTACCATTAATCAAAACTGAGCAAAACAGTGATAAAAATATTTGCCTTCAAAGAGATGGTAGAAGGAAATCCCCCTTACTTGCCACCCTGTATACATTCATCCTCCAAAAAGATACTCAGACTACCGGTGCCTACTTGCTAACGGGGGTGGGGGGTGGTGGTGGGGAATCAATGTCTGATTTGCACCGGCAGGGCCCCAGCTGCTTACCAGGGCGGCGTTACCTTATGTTTTAACTAGATAAATCTTTTGAGACTCATGCTTTACATATATTGAAATCACATATTGAGAACAAAACTGAAGGTCCCTAAAATTAGTCTAGACCAGGCTACTCCATTACCCTGTATTCTTGGCTAAACAAACTATTCCTCTGGGTTGCAGTATCCTCTTATATAAAATAAATGAGGGTGCCTGTTTTGAAGTCCCCTTTGGTACAATCAAAAGTGGAATACAAAGTTTACCAGGAAGTTCATCTGCATCTCCTTCTTGTTTTTATGTCTGTGTAGGGGTGGGTATATCCTGTTGTTTCATAGCAGATGAATTCATTAAGTAGAGATCCTACTTCATTTTTTTCTAATCCACAAATAAGGCATTATTAGAATTTTTAGAATATAATATTACCTTGTAGATCTTTTGCTCTTCATTTGGTCTCTCCTGCTTATTTTATAATTGTAGAATTATGCTGGCATGTCTGTACTAGATTCCGTTTTGATCTCTCATTAGCTGTTTGACTTTGAGCAAGTATCATAAGTCATTTCCCTAGGCAGCAGACTCTGAGACAGATTTGTGTGCCAGAGTATTGCCAGGATCAATAGTTTGAGGGAAGTGAAAGAAGAATTGGACAGGAGAAAAGTTGACTGCATTTCAGTTGCATACAAAGCCTCAGCTGACCTTGGGGAACACTGAGCCTGGGATGACCCTTCAGATGTATCGTGAATTGGGACTCAGGCCTCAACTTTAATATCTTCATGTCAGTCTGTCATTGGAGCAGGGATTCTCAGAGAAGGGGCTATGACCTTGGATGAGACAGCTTTCTTCATGTTAGTGCCAAGCCCACAGAGGGACTCAGTTGAGACTTATCAGCTCCTGACACCCCGGAAGACTGTGAGGAATGTGTCTTTCAGTCATACTGTGGGGGAGCTAGAAAGCCTGCCCAGCTTCCGCTGTGGCTTGTATCCACTTTGTGTGTGTCCTAGCTCCCCTTTCTGTCATAACAGAAATGGAGAGAGGGAAGGACCAGCATGTATTGAACACACTTTTGATTGCTGTTCCATACATATCTCTTGTTACCCTGAAAGACAGATACTTTTATATGCTTAGGAAAGTCTGAGGCACATTCATGGTACGTGGTTGATGAGTATTTACCATGCTAGGTATTTGCTATGTTCTGGACATGTGCTATTTTAGTTTATCTCCTACTCCCATCAGGTAAGTACTATCCATTCCTGTGTATCAGAAGGGAAAACTGAAGCTTTGCCTACTAGGGCCAAGCATGCTCACTGAAGATTTATGAAATTGGATTAAACCACTTTGTGCAGACAATAAATTTGAGGCTAGCCAAGGATATATATAGCTCAGTGACACAAGCACCTGCCTGGCAAGTGCAAGGTCATGAGTTCGATCCCCAGCATAAATAAATAAATAAATAAATAAATAAATAAATAAATAAATAAATATTTGAAGCCATATTTTAATTCTTTGTTTTTAACGATCATATGATTAAAAACTATTGAGCCTGGACAGCTCTAAAGTGGTGTATTACCACCATTTCACCCAGTTTCCCTGTGCTATAAACAAATGTGCTTCACTAGTGCTCAAGGCGAGAGTGGGAGTGTGGAAGTGGGGGAATCAAATGCAGGTCTCCTATAAATATGAATGTCTGTTGAATGATTTGCTGTGGAGATACAAATGCACATGAAACCTGTCTCTCTGTATTTTGGAAAGGGCTTTCATCAGTGGCACGAAATACTTAAGAGAAAGTGAATGTTTTCCCCACAGTTGGTCTTTAGAAGTACTATAATGCCAGGTTCTACTCAATCTTACTAACACTGCATGGAACGTGCTGCATTTATATACATTTGTGTTTTGTTATGTGAAAAGGATCCACTAATTTCAATAAGTTCTCAAAATAAAGTCATTAAAATAAAAATGGAAAAGAACCACTATAAGAGTTTGTCTAAATAATTGCTTTTCTATTTTTCTGTAAGTTTTTAAGTGTAGATTTGCATTGCTCTTTATTGTTTCAGCTATAGTATCACCAAATAGAACCATGGAAGTAAGGGAGGTATTACCTAAAGAACATGTTAATTCTATTAACTCGTAGTTGGTTTTATATTGGTGTTATCTGTGTTTGATTTTGTTTTGTTGTAGACTGCTTTGTGAAAATAATGTTGCTAATGTGACCATAGAGATAGCAGGCTGGTCTGTTTTCCTCACATTTCCTACCTGGCCTTCCTGGCAATGGGAAGTAATTGAAAATTCTGTCTAAGGCCTCTCTCCCTTGTTCTTGTCTTCAGTGCGCTGAGGACAGTCCATGCTCTTTTACCATCACCTCTCATTTAGAGCTTTACCTTTCCAGATGCTGCTGGCCTTGCCTCACAATTACATGTCTGAGTTGAGACGGTGATTATTCTCTCTGGTGAGGCACCTAAGTCAAGCACAGTGTGGAATTCCTGTTCAGAGAGTCAGAGCAAGGCTCAGGCACTTGAGTTAACTTGAAAGCTTCATATGTAATTTTGATATGTAGCCAGAATACAGAAACTCAATATACTATGGGAATCCTTGATGGTTATTTTAAAGTGAGTGTTTTATGGTAACTCTGATCATTAAGCTACGTTAATGCACAAATTGTACTTTTTGTTATATTTTCAAAGGGAAGCAATAATGGGAACTAATCAGGATGAGTAGATGACATTTTTAGTACTTTCCTAACCCATTCTTTATGTAACTCAGGTTTTTTATTACAGCTTCGTTATTCTGGAACCAGATCGCTTTCGTTTGAATCTCGGTACCACTTAGTAGTTGTATAGTCTTAAATACTTTGTGGCTCAATTTCCTCAACTAGGCAATAGGAATAATAAGGGCACTTACCTCATAGAGTTATTTTGAGGATTAAGTAACCACTGCAAGTGCAGTGTATGTATAGCAATTAGAAAAGTTCTTGACATGTAAGTTCTTGACATTAAAATTTGTTAGCTCTTATTGTTCTTAGAAATGTTTGTAGAAAAATAGGAATGGAACTAACCTTTTAAATAAAACTTTAAAAAATTTTTCCTAAGGATCTAGGTTTTATTATCAATGTTTTGTAAATGAGTGAACTGGTACTCATAAAATTAAGTGACTTCCTAAAGATTATCTGATTTGAATCCAGGTGCATCTTCCTGCAAGGCACAGGATTTTCTTTTCTCCAACACATACTGATTGCCACTGTTTGTGGTAAAGCACTTTGGTTCCCAGAGGGTTTATGTAAAAATGTACTTTTATTTGGCTACATTATTACACATATTTTAAATAAAACATTACTATTTTTTATTTTCTTGCATTTGGATTGATTTATATATATTTATTACCTTGTTTCCATTTTAACCAAGTCAACCTACTAAGCTAAAATCAAATGGAATTTTTGACTCATCTTGTTTTTACTTGTAAATAATTTATGTTCCATAACAGTTTTATCATTTTTAACTGCATTCTGACACTTGCATTATAGACCCTGTCTTGATGTAATCGCATCCTTATTCTCCAAAAATAACTTTAATTTGCACTCATTTTTTTGTTAATTCACTACACTCTATGGGCTTCAGGTTTGTCTTCCATAAAACAATAAGTCGGACAAGGTTATTTCTGAGGTCACTTCCACTGAAAATTACAGAGTCCTGTGAAATTATTAATGTGATATATTGTTATTCTAACTATAGAGTGCTTATATTTACTGGTGCCACTTGAACTTGCCTTTTGTATTTTGATTGCTTTATACCAGTTCTGTTTGCTTTTACAGGATTCAGTAGTCCACAGCTATGGGAAATGTTTAAAGCTGTATATCTTTAATGCATTTCTTACTGTCCCTGCTTATGGGTGCTTTGTATCAGCTCACAAAGCAACAGCTGCTTGTGCATAACTTTATTTTCCACACAGCTCCAGCTTCAGGGACTTGTGTTGACTATAGTTGTCATGTAGCCCACAGGTCAGTAAACTATGTTCAGGGGCAAACATAGTTTTTGCCCAATACCTATTTTTTTTCAAATCCATTTTATTAAAGGATAAAAAGAAAGAAAAGAAGAAGATAAAAAACTACGACAAAATTTTGAAGCATGTCAATCAAGGGGCAACAATAGTACATATGCTGAGCATTGTCATCCCCAAATCATTCACCCAGAGCACAAGCTACCTGCATTCAATTATCTGAACAATACTAGTACAAATCTTTCTCTTCAGTGAACTCAGAGAAATCAGTAGTATAACTGTCTTAATTATGTTTTTTCTTTCAGCTTGTCTTACTAATGAAACAGTGTGATGTTTACACATGTGTGTCTTGTTTCCCTAATGAGCATGTTCCCAAGGTGCATCCATTTACCATAAAAGTGTCCACCTTATCATTCTTTGTAGCTGAGTAGTACTCCATTGTATAAAAATATCACATCTTTTTTATTGACTCCTCAGTTGATGGGCATTTAGGTTGTTTCCAAGGTCTGTGTATTATAAATTGTGCTGCTCTAAACATGAGTGCACATATGTCACTGTGCCCCTGCCTGTTTTTGCAAATAAAGTTTTATTGAAACTCAGCCACACCTATTTGTATTATCTGTGGTTGATTCTTTGTACAAAGTTATCAATGGGAAGTTGATATAGAGATTCTATAGTCTGCAAAAAAAAAAAAAAATCCTGTCTGGCTGAGAAAAACAGAAACCAAAACAATGCAACTGCCAACCACTGTTGTACATCATTTGCAAAATATGTTAGTGATCCTTTCTGGTGATTTAATTTACATTAAATGGCTTTGTGAATGACTTTGATAAGACTATTTTAGGATCTAAATAGCATCCCTTGTAGTTAGTGAACTTACATCCTTATACAAATCTAAGTGTAGTACAAAGGCTTTATGATGATTTTTTAAACCTAGAATGTGATACATCATTGGTATAAGACTCTTCTTACCAGTTATCTAATTTGTATACTTCGTCACTTGGATGAGTTGTTAATTTTAGTTTAATTTTTTTCAGTTGTCTTGATTCTTTGTCACTGGGCTGTCCAGGTGGCAGATATGATGACACAGGCTTTAGTGTCGTATTGCCAGTTACAGCTTTCTTCTTTTCTGGATAAGAAAAAATAATATTTTTTTCTTTTACTGTGCAGTTCAGGCTGGCTTTGAACTGAGTTTGTAACCCATGCTGGCCTTGAACCTGCAGTGATCCTCCTGCCTCAGCCTTCCTAAGAGCTGGGATTACAGGCATGTGCAAAAATTCTTGATTTTGTAGTTGACCACCTTCCTTTCATACTAGAATTACTGGCAAGCCTCTGTAATCTACCTTTCCTCCTCATAGCATGGTTTTTACTTAGAAGCCCAGGTATTAACTTTTTATTTTTTTAAGCTTAAGTTAGAGCATATCTTTGTTCAGCACAAAGTTCTGTAAGGATCTAAAACCCAAATCCTTCAAATGCCTTGAAATGCCCTATGTGCATTGATTTGTTTCCTGCCACTTTCTAACTTACTTCCTCCGTTTCCCTTTCTGCTTCTGACATATTCCCATCCTCTTCTGCTGGAACGTTCTTCCAGATCAATGCTTAACTGACTTCTTTACTGTTTTTCAAACCTTTGTTCAAATTTTCCCTTCTCAGTGAGACTATCTAGACCACTGTGTTTAATCCAGTGTCTGCTGCCTCTCTTCCCACTTCCAATACCTATTTCTTGTTCTCTATTTTATTTTTCCCAAAGTTCTTATTATGCTCTGTCTATGTAACTGAACTATTTATAATATTCTTTATTCTACCAATATCGGTTCAGGTCTGTCAAGTCAGGAATCTCTGTTTTGTTGATTGGGTGCAGGGACTGAGTATTAATGAAGGAACACCAAAGTGCTTGTGCATAAAGTAGTTTTGTAGTGTTTTGTCTCTTACCTGGAAGTTTTTATTATATAACCACTGAACTGACTTTGCAAGTCTTTTAAAAGTTGTATTACCTTTTAATACAAACCTGTTAATAATACCTGCTTCAAAGGAAGTAAAAAATATCACTTAAAAATTCAGAATCTTTTCTACATAATAAATGACTAGAAAAAAATCTCACTACTATGATAGAGTACTGAGCTGAAACTAAAAGACACATTATCCTTAATTGTCCCACATTAAAGTCATTCTAACAAGCAGTGTGTCTGTCCCATTACTCCCCATGAAAGTTTTATATTATAAAAATACAAAATAGGCATGAACCTGTAAAATAAATGTAAGACTTAAAGAAAAAATTTTGATATTTTATGGAGATTTAAAATGACCTAAATAGAAGAAAGATGTGTAGTTTTCTGGATAGGAGTTTATTGTAAGGATATCAATTTTCATAAATGTGTTTTCAAATTCCGCCATTCCAAACCAAACATCAGTATGATCTTTGTCAGTGTCGTTTTTATTATTGAACTTGACACCAATTATCAAATTTATATTAATGAATAGGATAAGAATAACCATGACACTGCTAAAGAAGATTAACAAGATGCAATAATTTCCTTTACCGTATAGCAAAAGCTGTTACAAATTTAATTAGTACAGTGTTCGCTTAGTGCAGGAGAAATCAGCTAACCAGTAGAACAAAATGGCACCAAAGGATTGTGTGCCTACATAGGAATTTGATTGGGTATGGATTTAGCACTGTAGATTAGTAAAATATATGACAAAGTTTTTAATAAGTAGTGTAGTTGTTACTGGCTAACTCTAAGAAAAATTATGAAATTGGATTTCTAGTGCCCATCATCAGCAAAAATCAATTCATGTGGATTTTAAAACTATGCATGAGAGACAAGGCTTTCAAAACTTTAAAGATGGTATAGGAAAATAAGGCTAATAGAGCAAAACACAAACTTGGAAAGGAGAAATTCCACAAACAAGTGACCAAATACCCAACAGGAGCATAAAGAAGACTGAGGAGTTCCCATGTGTTAGAATTGCGAACTTCTGTTAGTTAAAAAAAAACAAAAACAAAAACAATCAAAACCTTAAAGAAAGTGAAAGGTAAATCCACAAAGAGGAAAAATGTATTTATAGCATAAGTAACTGACAAGAAGTAGTTAGGCATCTTTTCTATAAAATTTAAAGTAAGAAAAAGATAAATGCATAGTAGAAACCTGGGGGAAAGTACCTAACAGAAAGGACACAAGAATAGCTGATAGAATTACAGAAAGGTGCTATCATTCCTTACCTGGCAGACTGAAAATTTAGAGTCCAATGCTATCAAATTTTGGTGAGGATTTGGAGCATTCTGAACTCTTACACTTACTACTAGATATAGCTGATTTAATCACCTTACAAAATAATTGGGTTGTGTGTCTGTCCTTCACTATGTGTAGAAAACTAACATGTTTGACTCATGAAACATGTGCATGTATGTTCAGACCACACAGTTTGAAATAACAGAACTTAAAAATAACATAAATGAAATGATTAAATATAATGGCGAAAAAATGGAAAAAGAATTAAATGTATTTTATGAAGTTTAAAAGCTTGTAAAATTTATTAATTCATTAATAGAAATATGTGTGTTGTAAGAAGACAAAGCTTAGGGAATAACTACACAATTCAGGACCATCATTATTCTGAAGGATGCTAATATGAAGCGAAGTGCATCTGAGTAAAACTCCCTACAGGGCCTCACCAGTGTGCAGAGTCTGATCATTCTCTTGCTCTCTCTCTCTCTTTTCTTTTAAATAAAAGAAGATAATTTGGGAAAGGACAGAAAAAGACAAGATAGACAACTACACTGGAAGAGTAAGGGGCATTGAGAATGCGAATACCCATGGATTTATGTCATCGACTCCTTGGGCTTCTGGTACTTGTAACAGTCTGGCTCTCTGGCTGTCTCAGACTGTAGCCTCTGTTTGTATCTTTTTTTTTTTTTCAAGTTGAATTTAGAATATTTTTTATATTATATATAATTTCTTTGTTTTATTCATACACATTTGCAGTTCATGCAGTTTACAATCATCTTGCAGATTGGTTACATGTACATATTACAGCTTTTTTTCTTTTCATTGCCTTCTCCTTTGCTCCCCTCCTTCTCTTCCAGTTCCCTTATCCCCTTTTTCATACTTGCTGATATTTTTCTTCATAGCTCATTATGGCATATAGTGTTTACATTAATCAGGGCTAATAGGGTCCTATTTATGGCATGTCCTTTTTCTTTTTATTCCTCCTTCCCTTCCTCCTCACCCCTCACCTTTGTTCCCTTGGACCACTTCCCTATTGCAAGAGATCTGTCCCCTTGTCCCTTTCTATCTGTTCATTATCATTTTCTCTGTCTGTGCTTTGCTTCATTCAAACGAGAAATAGCATATGGTATTTAAGCTCTGGTTTATTTCACTCAATGTTGTATTTTCCAAGTGCATCTATTTTCCTGTAAATCTGTCAAATGTGTCATTCCTTGTACCCACGTATTAATCCATTATATAGATACTTTATTTTCTTTATCCATGTCTGTTGATGGGTATTGAGGATGCTTTCAAAATTTAGCTATTATGAATTGTGCTTCTATAAACATTGGTATGCATGTATTGCTGTAGTATGATGACTTAAGCTTTTTTCAGTGATACCTACCTAGCAGGGGAATAGCTGGGTCATACGGAATTTCTAATTTCCATTTTTTTAGAAATTTTCATACTGATTTCCACAATGGTTATATTAGCTTGTATTCCCACCAACCATGTAGGGAGGATTCCTTTTTTACCGTAGCCATGTTGGCACTTGTTATTGCTTGATTTCCCAATGATTGTCATTCTTTCCAGACTAAGATGGAATCTTAGTATTATTTTAACTTGCATTTCTCTAATGGCAGATATGTTGAACATTTTTTCATATATTGATTGGCCATTTGTATTTCTTACTCTCTGAAGTGTCTGTTCATTTCTCTTGCCCATTTCTTGACTGAGTCTTTAATTTTATGTGGCTTAATTTTTTTGTTGTTGTTGTTCTTTTTGTAATCTAAAGATTAGTCTTCTGTCTGAATAGTAGCTGATAAAACTTCTTTCCCTTCTGTAGAGGCAATTTCTTTTTTTTAAAATTTTATTTAAAGAGAAAAAAAGGAAAACAAAAGGGAAAAAACAATACAGAATTTCAAAGAAAAAGAAAAAACACAGTAAGAAATCACTAGTTGATAAATTACATATTGTCTTCTAGATATAGTTGTTCAAGTTGCAAAATTAAAGTATACAAGGTGAACATTCAAACAGTGAGACTGAGAACAGTTCCGTTCAACGATCCAACAAAAACTCAGCAACATGGTCATCAATCCTACACACTTAAACATACATGCAGTTATATCCTTTAAAGCACTTTCTTTTCCTCCTTTTGCTTTTCAAATCCAATATCTGTTTAGTTATATCGTGTTTCAGCTTGCTCAGTACCTTACTGATCTGTTTTGTTGTTATTTACTTTTTTATTTTTTATTTATTTTAATTTTTTAATATTTTGAAGGTAGCAAAATACAACAGAACAAGATGGAACAAAGCCAACTGAGAGAGGGCAGTGAAATTGGTACAGAAACCTTCAACAGGTTACTGGCATAACATAATAGATACCATACTATATCCCATTATCTTCACAACAGTTGTTCTTTCAGTAAGGTATAGCCAAATCAAAGGAAAAACAGGACATTCTAGAACTTATCAAAACAGAACATTGAATAGAGCAATATCATTAATCAGAACAAAGTGAAACAGTGATAACAAAATATTGCCTTCAAAGAAATGATAAAAGGAAATCCCCCTATTTACTACATTGCATATGGTCAACCTCTCAAGAGATGTCTAGATCTCTGGCTCACTTGCTAACTGGACAGAGTGGGTGGTGGTGGGGGGGGTTGATTCTTACCCTGCTCGCCATTAGGCTCATGGGAACCGCTGAGTGATTCTTCTGCCTCATGCCAAGGGTGCTTATTGAGACAGCAGGCAAATTGCCTTTCTGTGTTGTGCCTTGAGTCCCTCCATGGTCGGTGCTCTGGGGCTGCTTGGTTCTCCTCCCAACTCAGGCTACAGGGCTCCTACTGGGAGGTGGGCAGACTGCCTTTCTGTGCTGTGCCCTGAGTCCCTTCATGGTCAGATCTCTCAATAATTTCAATCTACTGATTTTTTTTTTCTGTACAGAAGGTTTTCATCTGATACAATCCCGTTTGCTACTGTTTCTTGTGCAGTTGAGGTTCTCTTTTGAAAATCTTTTTCTATACCTATGTCTTGAAGTGTTTACCTGTTTTATCTTCCAGAAAGTTTAATGTTTCTATTTTAATATTTAGATCTTTAATCCATTTTGATTTTAGTTTAGTAGATGATGAGAGATAAGGGTCCAGTTTTCATTCTTTTGCGAACTGATAATCAGTTTTTCAGACAACACTTGTTGAATAGGCTGTCTTTCCTCTAAAATATGTACTTGGCTCCTTTGTCAAAGATCAAATAATTAAATATGTGTGGGGAGATTTCTGTATCCTCAATTCTGTTCCATTGATTTATATGTCTGTTTTATACCAGTACTAGGCTGTTTTTGTCATTAGTGCTTTGTAGTATAAGTTGAGGTCAGGTATTGCTATGCCAATTGCTTTGCTCTTATTACCCAAAATCACTTTTACTATTCTGGAGCTTTTCTAGCTCCATATGAATTTTAGGATTTTTTTTCTAGATCTGTAAAGAATGTGTTGGTATTTCGATTGGGACTGTACTGTATCTGTATAACAGTTTTAGAAGTATGGCCAACTTGACAGTATTGATTCTGACTATCCAGAAGCAGGAGATATCTATTTTCTGATATCCTCTTTATCTCCTTCAGAGTTCTATAGTTTTCTTTGTAGAGGTCTTTCAGTTCCTTGGTTAAATTAATTCCTAGATACTTCATTTTTCTCAAGCTACTACGAATGGTATTATTTTCATAATTTAATTCTTATCCCATTCATTATTGATATATACAAATGCTAATGATTTCTTGTGTTGATGTTATATCCTGCTACTTTGCCAAAGTTGCTTATTAATTCTAAGAGTTTCTATGGTGGAGTTCTTTGGGTTCCTACGTGTAGAGTATAATGTCATTTGCAAATAATGATAACTTGACTCTGATAATTCTTATGTAGTCACTTTCACTCTTCACTTTTGTGTTTTGAACAAAAAGTTAAAAGAGTGACCAAAATATATATACTTTTATTTCACTTTATAGTAAGTCATATGTACTTAAGAGTCTAAAACCATTGGAACCTAGGAAATAAAAATTGTTCTCTCAAGTACAAATAAGGGTAAAAATGTGGTGTAAACATAAGGTAGCAGGATGAGCCCATGACTTTTAGTTTACCTAGAGATAAATTCAGATTGACACATTCATGTACGCTGATTAGTATGCAAACATATATTCCATAGCTCAGGCCACTGAATGGGCCTAAGAGCAGTGGCACACAAATAGCAGTATCTGTACCCATAGCTCAGATCTTGGCTTTTAACTGCCTTCCTCTAATAAAAGGAATTAGAATGCCTTGGAGAAGTGGCTGGTTACAGTGCTATGACAGGGAGAACAAGCAGGGACCTAGGACGTCTCTGATGTCAGGAAACAAGGAACCAAGCTTAAAAAGGATAGAGCATATCAACGAGTCATGAACCAACTCAAAGGTGCTTCCAGTAGCCAAAACTAGAAGAGTTTAAATAACAAAGAAGGTGATACACATTATAGAATTATCCACAGAATAAAATATACATGAGCCTATTAATGCAATGCAATAAATAAATGCAGAAGAAAGGAGAGCTTTTAGCAGAGATTTTTAGAAGGAATGAGGGAATGACAAACTCTCCATTACTACAGTAAATAATTGTTTGCAGATAATATCTACTGGTAGATGCTAAAATCAGTATGTTAATACACTTTTAAGATATCTTCTCCTAAGATATTTATCAATTACGAAAAGAAAGTACAGTCCTCTAATGGAATTGGAGCCTTAATCAAGTGATCAGGGTTAACCTTCTTAGCGATTAAGACATACCTACATCATCTTTCCCCTGATATCATACATGGAGAAAGATGTATCATTACTTGGTGCTGCTGCCAAAAGTACATATCTTTAATCTAATCATGAGAAACCATCAGATAAATCCCAACTAAGACACAGTTTACAAAATGACTGAGAAGCATTCAATGAATGTGTCAAAGTCCTAAAAGACAAAGTATGAGGAACTGTCATGGAGTGGAGGAGATAAACAGACATCACAACCAACTGCAACGTGACTATCTAGAACAGACGTGGGAACAAAATCAAATAAGGTCTGTAGTTTAGTGAGTAGTTGTCTGCTAATGCTAATTTTCAAATTTTTATATCATATATCATAAATTGACATTGGAAAAATCTGAGTGAAATATTACATATGTGAGCTCCCTGTGCATTAAATACAAATTACAAATTGTATTTAATTTAACATTATTTCAAAGTAAAAAGTCCTTAAATAGTAGTTCTTCTGAGGGATTTCAATAAAGGTGTATTTATATTTTATGGTAGTATAAGTAATACTATATTTTAATATAACTGAGGATGTTCAGGATTGAAAATAGCAATTTACTTTTCTTGTGGTTTGCTTTCCCAATATCCCTTTCCTTTTGGTTTCTGAATGTGTTATAAAACTCATGGATAATTTTATTTGTAGATTTAAAAATATAAGTTTAATGTATAGATTTTTTTAAACCATATATTACAGCATTGCTAGATAGGTTTTGGAATAGATTTTTTTTTCATATGCAGGTTTATTCCATGTCCATTAAGGAATGTACTCTTACCTAAAATTCTGTGTTTTAGATAGGTCTGTTTTTTCTGGGGTGTTACAGGAAATGAAACAAAATGTTTCCACACTTTGAATTTTGTTTATGGTTTGCTAGCTGTAGGGAAAAAGAAGAAAAAATCTTTCATGCTGTCTTTTATAAATTTTTTAAAAATCCAAATAGAAAAGGTACAATAATGTGTTTCTAAGGTATTGCCTTTAATTTCTGAAAAGTTTAAGGCATTTTTTTTTTTAACCTTTCTAAGTTGTTTTCAGGAAGTTACTCATGGAAATCATGGAAATGAGATCCCAATACATGTTTCTAATCTGTTAACTTTTTGTTTTGGGATTTTTGAGACAGGGTCTTACCATATAGTTCAGGCTAACCTTGAACTCACTAAGTAGCCCACCCAGGCTGGCCTCAAACAGCAATCCTCCTGCTTTAGCCTCCTGAGTACTTAGTTTATAGGTGTGTGCCACCATACTCAGCACATCTATTAACTTTTTAAAATATATTTTACTGTTTTAAAAAGAATTACTCTAGGAGTGGGAGTTGGTGGTAGGTCATGTGCCTAGCATGGATTTGACCCTCAGCACTGGAAAAAAAAATAATTCTAGATTATAGAGCTCTGAAACTGTTCTTGACTATATCTAATAGAAAAAATATGTAATGCCCTTCTTTTGTTAACAATTTCTGACCAATAAATGTTAAGACAACATGAGCTCGGGCTGGGGAGGTGACTCAGTAGTAGACTTATGTCCTTGCATACACAAGGCCCTGGTGTTGATCCCCAGCACCACACACACACACACACACACAAACAAGAAAAGAAACCTTGAAAGAACAGATAAGTTTTGTATTTCTACTAAAAAAAAAAAAAGTTGACATATTGATAAACAAGTAATTTGAGAAATAATTCCTGATATTTCATGTGTTTTGAGCTTTTCAGTGTCTGTGAGTGTGGGTTTACCAGTATATCTATCTGGATTTTGACCTAAACTCCAGAGTTTCTCCTTTAAACAAACTGTACAAATTTTGTGATTAATAAGTGCTCTCTGTTTTGATGTATAGAAAAATTAAACATCATTACTTTTGTGGAGGAAGCTTTGATTTAGGCATTTTAGTGAGTTTTCGCTGTCAGAAATTTCCTGATGTCAGTCTTAGAATAATTGGGCTGAATACTTTGGAGAACTCTCACAGTGTCTAAAATGTAATACTTCATTTTGTGAAGAAAGGAGGACTTAGAAGTTCCAGAAGGCTGTACATCCAGTAAAAGTGCTTACTTTGGGATCATATAATGTTGGATCCTGAACTTCTGAAGGGAGATAGGGAAGAAGGGATATATATCTGTCAAGAGAGACTCACATCAGTTATCTATGCCAGAGAATCTTAACAGAATTTCTTACTGGTAGAAAGTGGTTAATTACTGTCATGGTTTATGTCAGTGGCTCCCAGGCCTCATGCCTTTGCATTATGCATTTGTAATTGGTTCATTGTCTAGCACTTGGATTGGGGGTGTGAGTGCTATACTGGCCTAGGGGTGGAGCCAGGATGTGATGTAATGGCAGGAAGAAGGCATGTCTCTCTCTCTTGCTGGTTTCTGCCTTGCTGTTTGCAGCCGCCATGAACTGCGGCCCACCATGCCACCCTGCCTTGGAGCCAACTGAATATGGACTGAAACCTCCAAAAACTGTAAGAAATAAACCTTTCCTTTCCCAAATTGGACATCAGGTATTTTGTCTCAGCAACAAGTAAAAAGTAACTAAGACAATTACTAAAAGAAGCAAAAAGAAACTCTTAAGGGCCCAGAAATAGTATATATGATAATTCCAGGGGAAGAAAGTATTAATATTAAAGGAATTAATGGAACACTCAGTCCAAGGTTGATGGAGAAATGCGTCAAAGAGTGTGGGCTAAAATGACTTTCTGGTGCCTGACAGATTGGGCAGTTGGTGCTAGTCCACAAGTTCCTGGAGGGATGGGGCTGACTTTGCTTAGAAGTAGCCCACTCTTGGAGATCACAGGCTGGTTGAAGCTGGTCTATTGAAGCTGCGGGCCACTGCTTCCCAGGAGTTGAGCCAACCAGTGGTGCCTGGGAAGAAGTAGATTTCCCCTGGTGGGAGTACTCACTGATCTATCTCTCTTGTTAAAGTTTAGCCTTCTTTTAGCTGGCAAAGGAGATGTTTGCAGAATCCAGCTCCAATGGTAGAAAGAAGAGGAGAAACAAAGTAAATTTGGAACTAAATTGCTATAAATGGTTAACTGACCCACGAAGAGAGATTTATTGTTATTATTCTAAAACATAGTCTCACAAGTGAGACCTTTTGTATCCATACAATTTCATTCTCTCCCTTGTTCTTCATAGTGTTAATTACATGCTCCATAATATGGTCTTTTGAGTGGAATTATGAGGCTGCTGTCTGAGTTTTGAGAGGGCAATCAAGAAATTCTTCTCTGTTTCTTTACGCAATATAATCTTGTAGCTATGGAAAGGGGTAGGTTTAAAACAGAAAGAACTTGTTGAGGCCTCAAAAAAGTAGATTCTGCCTGTGTATGGCAAGCATAGCTAATGCCAGAGTACATCTACAGATAAATAAATGATGGTTGGCAACCATTACCCCAAATTTGCATTTCAATGGGTGAATACTGGGACATCAGTTATGTACTATTTCAGAGGGATATTAGTGATAAGGAATAATTAATGATTTGTTAACAATAATGTACAATAGATGTACATATTCTATATTTAACTTTTATTTGCCTTTTTAATTGCTCTGAATTTCAGGACCAGCTACTAGGTGCTTTATCAGACTGAAGAAACGGTTCTTATAATCTCTTATACTCAGTGCCAGTGGGCACTACCATGTATTTAGTCTAATATAGAAAATGCGGTCCAGTTCCATCATATGTTGCTGTGCCATCCATTTTAGCTGTGGTTGTCAGTTCATTGGGTCAGCGTTCTGGGAATTCAGAAAGAATAAAAGTGACCAGCAGAGGATTTCCTAGTCTTTTTCGTGATGAATGGTTTAAAGAGGAAATACTATTGGCAAGTACAAAATTCTTTGGACTTCTAAGCACTAAAAAAGAATTTTGGGCCACAAGAAGATAATGTATTAAACCCAAACTCATTTAAAATTTTACTCTGTTTGACTGACTGTCACATTACGGAGAAGTCTGCTCCGAGAGTCTTCAGCACTGGTTCGACAACTTCCCATTGCTCGAGCAGAGCTGGCTTGAGTGGAGCAGAGCACTCTACTTCTGGGAAGAAAAGACTTCTGGGCAGTAGCGCAGGTCCTAAAATATTGATGTGGTCACTCGTAAAGTATAGCAGTATTATACAGTTGTGTGCATTATGTCAGTCAAGCTGTTTTCATTGCCCAGAATTCATAATGCTGAATCTATAGATTGTCAATCAAGTTAATTTTGATAACTCTAGTAGAGTTTGCCTTTGTGGACACTTATATAGTATATATTATATACTATAATATACAAATAGTATATAATATATTATGTTTAATCAAACAGTGTAATATTTCTGAATGATGAACAAAGATGTAAGAGCCACCCTCTTTCTCACTTAGCACCTCTCTTAAATTATGTATACGTAGTCATCCAGGCACCCAGACAAAAGCTCTCTGCGATTATTATCTTTAAATGCATATGTGGAAGATGTAATGGGAGTAAAGACTATGAAATTTCATATATTACCTTGTACCATATGAAATTGCCTTTTTCAAAGGCAAAGTTGATCAAATACTAGCAGTTTCACATGGTTCAGCCTCACGGTTAAGTATCAACTCTACTAAGATTGGAAGTGTACCAAGTCATTAAAGCAAATATAAAAATTGGGCCCAGATGAACAACTGGATGGGAGACAGGCAGAAATGATGTCAAGGGAAGTAAAAGCTAATGAGTGATTTATGACTCAGCCCATGCTGCAGCAGTGCAAGTGAGGTGTCATCACTATATTGACAGGAAATATTTTGGTGAACAGATTTTCACTCTGAAGAATATACTTTATGTCAGGATTGTATAAGTCTTTGCAGATTAATTCTTTCATACCTGCTTATGTGGTTGGCTTCCTGACACTTGCAGTTTTATTTCTGAACATTACTGCCTTCTTGACCTTTAAATAGCAACATGAGTGCCCCCTGTTTTGTTTGAGTGCCTTGGTTGACAGCTACTTGCTTTTGTTTTAAACTTAAAAAATATTAGAAAGTATTTCATCCATTATTGAGGCTATACATACTTTATTGGGCTTTTGTTGGTCTTATTTATTGGTATTTTCTATAGATAATATTTCATTGACACCCTTGAATTCTGTGAATACAGTTGTAATTAGTTTGAAGATGGTGGTGGTGGTGATATATGATGATGATGATGATGATGGTGATGTGGTTTTTTGAGACAAGGTGTCACTATGTAGTTCAGTCTGACCTTGAACTCACTGTCTAGCTCAGGCTGGCTGGCCTTGAAGATGTCCTTCTGTCTCAGGCTCCTGAATGCTGGGATTAAAGGTTTATGCCACTATGTCTGGCTGATGTTATTTTTAATAATCTTCATTCTGAGGTAAGATATACTTGTTCTTTTGAAAAGTGAACTGTGAATGGTAAATAGCCATTAACAAATCAGTAACCGTATACATACATGCACATATATATATGTGTGTGTTTTTCCCCAATAATGGGGATTGAGCCAAGTGCCTTTGTACTGAGCTATCACCCTAGCTTGTTTTTATTTTCTATTTTGAGTCAGCGTCTCACTAAGTCACTAAATTGTATGAGCTGGGCTGGAACTTGAGGTCTTCACATCTCAACTCCCAGAGTGTTACAGACATGCATCACCACACCTGGCTTTTTGTTTGTTTGTTGTGTTATTTGAGACAGGGTCTCAGGTCTGGCTGGCCTGGAACTCAGGATCCCCCTGCATGAGGCTCCCGGAGTGCTACACTGCCTCACACAGCTTTGTTTTTCTCTTTTTAATGGAAATTGAATTTTAGGTTGTTCAGTCAACTTCAAGAAAGAAACAAAGGATAGCAGGTAATCCCCGGTGTCATCTCACAAGTAATATGGTCATTTTGTCCTATTATTCAGAAATGAAGTTATTTAAAAATTTTAGCAGTATTCTAGTCCACCTTAAAGTGGTAGACAATACATTAAATTACATCATATCATCTTATTTTACACTTAAAGTGCAGTCAATGCAATGCTTATAAAGTTGATGGGTTGATGAATTTACAGAAGTCTTATCTTGAATTGAAAATGGTTGAACTGCTAAGTAGTGCTCCACATTATGTATAAAAACCAGGTTCTTTAAACTTAAGAGACAGATTTGGATTCTGAGAGAAATTTGAATAAGTGAAAGAAAGAAAAAGAATAAATGAGAAAGACTAGAGAGAGGGGCAGGAAAAAAAAAAAAAAAGACACCAATAATCCTATCGCCGAGTAGCTATTTAACAGTTTTAAGGGTTGATCATTTTGTTTTGGTGTGATGATAGCATTGCAGCTGTATTTTTTAAATGTCCCAACCTTTCAGACATATATACACAGAAATATTATAAATGGAATTTGCTGCAAAATTCTTCAAGATTCTGGGAAACACAAGTGAATATAGAGAAGAAGCAAGATTGGCCAGGAGCTCCTTATTTTAAAAGCTAAGTAATGGGCACAGCAAGGTTCATGTCTTTCTACTTTTGTGTTTGAAATTTTATGTAATGAAAAAAACAAGGAACTGCTTGTCCCATGGAGCAGTGCACTCTAGGCCTCTTAACTTAAGTTCTTATTCTGTAGGACTGCTTTGGGCCCTGGGACTTTTGTTTTCATTAACTTGGTTAGTTGATTGCATGTATCAACCAGTATTAGAAATCTCTGAGCCAGGCCACTTTAAGGTCCTAAATCTAACGTGTCTGCATCTGCCTTTTCTTACACGGTATGAAGAAAATGTACTGTAGAAATCCAAGACAGAATAACTGGAGTGACTAACAAGTCTGTATTTAAAAAAGTAAAACTTGATTGAGACCTTGAAAGATAAAATATGAATAGCAGAGTATGAATCAGACATGTTAGTTCATTTCACAAACATTTTTTTCTTAAAAAAATTTATTAATACATGTAATTTCTTTTATTAATACATGTTTGCCATACATAATATATGTGTTGTGGAGAGACCACGTGCATGTATATCACTTCTTAGTCCTTTTTACTTTCTCTTCCCTCCCTCCCTCATCTCTCCTTCTATCCCTAAAGCACCTTCCCATCTCCACTATGTCTAGCACCCTGTTTCCTGTCATCTATCTTGTATTTTGTTCTTTACATTACTTATACTTTGGGTTTGTAATGTGAGAGAGACCATGCAATGTGTAAACTTTTGTATCTGATTTATTTTGCTTAGTGTTCTAATCTCAAGGCGCATCTATTTTCCTACAAAGGACTCAGTCTTTCCTTCATTACTGAGTAGCACTTAACTATGTACCATTTTTTAAAATTCATCCATTTATGGATGTACAGACAGGCACTTTCTAAGACTTAGCTTTTGTGAGTTGTGCTGCCGTTAACAAGGATATGCATATATCTCTGTAATGTGAGGTCTTTAACTCTTGGGAGAATATGCAGCAGAGGTATAGCTTGGTCAAACGGAATTTCTGCTTTTAGGTTTTTTTCTTCCCCAAGAAATGTTCATACTGATTTCCACAGTAGTTGCACTAGTTTATATTCCCACCAGTGACATGCGGGGGTTCCTTTCCTCCCACAACCTCATTAGCATTTCTTGTTTTTGAGTTTGTAAGGATAGCCATTCTAGTTTGTGGTGATGGCCATTGGTTTTATTTCTGTCTATATTCTAAATGTGACTCCTGTGTCTGAGGAGTAGCTGGCAATGTTTCCCCCCATTTTGTAGGTTGTCTCTTCACTCTGTTAATTGTTTCTTTGCTTTGCAGAAACTTTTAAAAAAACTTTTATTAGTACATGTTTACAGTACATAATGATTACATTTGACTGTAGGGAATTGGTACATATACATAATACCTTTCAATTCTTTTTCCCTTCCTTCCACCCCACCTTTTTCGCCCAGCATCAGATTCATTTAATTATGTTAATTCTCATGTATACACATAAAGAATCAGACTAATAGACCAAAAAATGTAAAACATGTAAGATAGTTGTATTAAGTCAAGAACACTTTTAGATACATTACCTCTGCTAGATAACAACACTTTTTTATTTCTCTTTCTCCCATTTGTTGGTTCTTGGTGCTATTTCTTGTATACCTGGGGTTTTGTTTAGAAAGTCCTTGCCTGTGCCTGTGTTCTGAAGAATAATCTTGATGATTTAAAGATGTTGGTCAGTTTGAATAAACTAAAGCCACATTGTTATTAATGAAAGCATAAAGAATTTTGACTTTTAAATTCTGAGAAGTGCCAGTGTTCCCTGCCCTGTGTCCTGACATTTGCATATGACTGAGCACAGATGTGTACAGTAAAAGGGCGTTGTTCCCAGGGAGACAGTCATGGATTTCGTGATATTGTCTGAAGGGCTTTGACAAGTGAACAAGATCAAAAAGGCTGCAAGTTTGAAATGGGAAACAGTGGCCTTGGAAAGGCAGAGGATACTGCTTAAGATTTGAAACTATGCCATTGACTCATCTTTCAAGTATATTTTATAGCATCTAAAGGTCTTTCTTATGTTGGAAAAATTTAAGTAACCCAGCAAAGCCTCTTCTGAGAAGCCGTATTGAAGTCAGTCATACAGCCTTTGATGACCATTAATGAGAAATGCATAGTTGCTTTCTGTAGCTAAAATGCTTTTTTTGGTTTTATGGGGTGTTTTGTTGTGTTGAGACAAGATCCCGCTATGTAATTCAGGCTGGCCTTGAACTTACTATGTTGGCCGACTGGCCTCAAATTCACTTCCCCAACAAGGAAGTTCTGTGGATACTGATAAGGTCAAAGCAACATTTCACCCCACACACGCACTGCCCACATATATAACTGCCATAGTCTGAACATCTCTGTCCCCTGTATGATATGTGGAAGGGAGAGGGCATATGTCCTCTTTTTCCTGCATTTGTAATACCATTCTATAAACATGTTTTTAAGCTTATATAGCTACTCTCCATACGTTGAAACAGGTCTGATGTTAAAGCTCATTTACTGTCTTAGAAAAGAATTGATCTACTTTCACATTTGATTTACCTTCTGCAGATTTTGAGAGGAAGAAAAATAGCACGTTTAACTAGCTCAGTTTAACTAGGCCAGAGTTAATAAGGGGAAGATTGAGAAACCAGTTGTTACAGTATTTGTCTGCATTTCTTTGACTGACTTTTATCTGTTAAGATATAGGGCATTCAAAATGAGCAATACAAGCCATCCTGGAGGACATCTGTCACTCAGACCTTTCATGTATCATGTGTGTCACAATACGTCCACACTTACTTGATTGTTAAAATCCAGTTTATAGTTGAGATTGTCAGGAGAAAACAATATGGTGTATTTCATTTGCAGTGTTAAACATAAAATCCTTTTGCAGATAGCACCTTAAGCATGGAGTGTGATATGGACTCTTACCTTTATGTAAATACTGTGCATCATATGGCTAGAACAGGGGGTGACAAGTCAGATAAACTTTTTACTGGCAAGATTGATAGTATAATCTAGAATATGTTATTTAAGGCTTCTCAGAAGCAATGTTTCACATCCTCAAAATTGAAACTAATATTCCTCACAGATCCATTTTCAATAAAATACCACATAAAAAACCTCAGCACAGTACCCACTTTCTGCCAAATAGTGAACAAATATAATTTCCTTTCTTCCCTCTTTTCTTTACTCCATTCATTTATTTTTATATAGTCAAAATTTTCATAAGATATTTTATAGTATTTTTAAAGATTTATAATCCAAGGTGTTTTCATCTTTTAAAAAGGTCCATTTTTTTTCAGCATTTAGGAGGCTGAGGCAGGAGGATCTCTGCTAGTTTGAGGCCTGCCTGGATTACATAATGAATTCAAGGCCAGCCTGAACTATATGGTAAGACCCTGTCTCAAAAAAACAAAAAACAAACAAGCAAATAAACAAGCAAGTTATATTTTTCAAGTCCAAATATAATTTACAAATGAATATCTTTGAAGGAAATTAAAGAACTTTGTGTGTAATTAAATACAGAAATGGAGAGAAATATCAAGTATCAGGAGACTCTGTGATGGACAGGTACACATTATCTTCTTTAAGACTCCTGACAACTCAAGAAATAACTCTAATCCCATCTCATTTTATCTCATTAAATGAGAAAACTAATACCCAGTTTACATTACCTAAGATCAGGCTATTGGTTTTTTTGTTTTGTTTTGTTTTGTTTTTGTTTTTTACCAGGGATCAACCTCACAACCTCATGCTTGCCAGGCAGGCACTTAAGCTGCTGAGCTAAATCCCTGGCCCCTGCTCAAGCTATTCTTAAATGTACTTTTGGGATTAGAATCTGGTTCTTACTTCATTTCTCTTCAATTACTCATAGATTTTTAGCCACTGGAGAAGAAAGGGTAGCTTTTGCCTTCTAACTGGAAGGGGACAGAAGTAAAGTGTCCCCCCTCATGCCTGAGGGGACATGTCCGCATTAGGGCCATTGAGATTAAGCCACTGAGTTTATAATCAGGGTTCTGTACTATCTTCTAATTCAGTGTCTCATTCCTGCTTTCTTAAGACATGATTTATTATCATGTTGTATTCCTTTAAAAAATTTTTTTTTGCTTTAAAAAGCAAAACAGAGAAAAAGTATAAAAATGATACTGAATTTCAAAAACAATAGGAAGTTAATACTATTTATTATACTGCATATTGTTTTCTTAGAAGTAGTTCAGAAAATGATCAATCAAGCAATGGAGGCACAAAGTGTTCTTTCTGATGAACTGAGACTAGTAGTATAGTTATCTATCATATATATATATATAAATATATGCGTGCATAGTGATATTTATACCTATATACATATAATCTTTTCTCTTCTTTTCTCCTTTCTCCTATCCCAGTTGTTCTTTCCTTTTGAGCACTTTTTTCCCTTTCATTATCATAATATCTGTTGTACATTTTGGATCTTATTACTCTTTCATTTTTTTTGTACTAGGAAGACAATAGGATATTTACAAATGTGTGTTTGGCTTATTTTACTTATGAGTATGGACTCAAGTTGCCTCCATTTATGTATAAAAGCCTCAAGATTATCCTTCTTTATAGCTGAGTAATATTCTATCATATAAAGATACCTGCCACATCTTTTTTCTCCATTCCACGGTTAATGGGCATTTGTTTTGTTTCCAAGATTTAGCTATTAGAAATTGTACTTCTATAAACATAGCTGCACATATATTGCTGTAGCATGATGTTTTCAATTTTTCTGATAAATACCCAGGAGGGGAATAGCTGGATTGAATGGGACCTCCAGTCCTAGTTTTTTGAGGAATCTCCACACTAATTTCCACAGTGGTTGCCCAGTCTACATTCCCACCAACAGTGGGGAAGTGTTCCTTTTTCCCCAAAGTTGCACCATTTGTTATCAGTTGATTTCTTAGTGGCAGCCATTCTTTCTGGAGTGAGATGGAATCTCGATGTTGTTTTAATTTGCATTTCTCAAATGACAAATGATGTTGAACTGTATTCTTTATACATGTTGGGACAGCAAAATGATGAGCACTATTGTTCTATGATATTCTGTCTAGACATGAATTTATTAAATAATCATGTCAAATCTATAATTTGATATAAAAACATATTTCGGTAACCTTATTTCTTTATTCTTAGACATCTTAGGATTATTTGGACATTTCTACCAAATATGTCTACTATAAGAAGTATATAGTGTATTATTTCAGGCTATGCTTAACTGTCAGTGTCAGTAGAAAAACAGGAAAATGTATTTTTTATTTCAATTTGCAGCGTTACTTCTTTCATTTTTATTGAAAATTAAGACAATTTTACAAATGCTTTTTTATTATATAAAAGAATCAAGTTATGAAAATTAAACCATATATAGCTGTTTTGCAAATTTAGTTAAAAGGAGCTATATGTGAAGGAAAATTATATATATATATATATATATATATATATATATATATATATATTATAACACTAGCCAATAAGGTATGAGGCAGCTAATTGCTTTGTGTCCCTTTCGAAATTACTCAGCCTGAAAAAAGGTAGCACATATTGATTTACTGTATAGTAAATGTCCCATTGTCTCTCCTGCCTCTAACACCTAGACATACACTCATTCATGCCCACACTGACACACATACGTTGCAGTAATGGTGGGGAACTGTGTATCTAACCCTTTCATCAGACTTATATACTGTATTACCAAAATTTGGATGGAATTTTTTTTCCTTTATAAAAGTAAATGACATAAAAGTAGCAGTGTCATGTTAGCTTGTATGCATGTTTGCTTTAATGCTCAAAAGAAAAACAAGTTCAGTAATAAAATATTTTCTGATACTATAGTATCAATATTTATGTGCATATATACTAGTATACTAGTATGCCCATTTATAGCTATGGATATTTGATATTAGAAGTAATATGAAAACTTAGCATACATTTGATAATTCTTTCAGAAGTTATGAATATTATACAAATTCAAATTGTATTCTGTGGTATGGTCTTTTGATTTATTTCAGGAATTATCCACTAAACTAGAGAATGGGAAATTTATTCACATAACATATTGTGATTTGATTCCTGTGTAGATATTTATCTTAGGCAGTCTCATATAAGCAAACAAACATCCTAAGTATCGTAGTTGTGATAATTTTTTTGTCTTAAATAAATATAAATTTGTGTCTGCCATCATAGTTGCTTCTGTCACTTAGATATTAATCATGGTGTCTTGTACTTTATCTTGAAAGGATCAGAGTATTCATATTTGTGGAATAGAGCGTATTTTGTGCTTCTAGTGACTTTTCCTTAGTTGTATTTTATGTTATTTAATATATTGTTATGTATCCTTTTGTTAAAAAGTACATACACCTTCTCTTCGGGAATATTTTTGTCCTTCCTTTTTGCTTAATATCAGCATGTACCTGCTTCAGCTTTCCATGGAACTTTATAGATGACACCCTTGTAAATGCACTGATACCCACTCCCTTGCAACCCAGAATTGTGACCGTGGCGGCTGTTTACTGGCCAGTTCCTATTAACATAGCCACCACTCCTGGGTTAGATAATGGACTCAAAGGTTAAGAGCAGAGGATCTCAACAGCTCCAATCAGCAGGGCTTTTCCAGGGCTAATTACCTCTTTACTGCGCTGACTCTAATGTGACATGTTTATTGCCTTAACTAACAACTCATTAGCTTAGTTGATGTTTTTGTCAATATTAATTCGTTCATTTAAGCCAAGTCAAAGCTTAAACAAAGATGTCCAGACTGAGAAACGGGCAGCAGAGTGACTTTTGTTTGCTCATCTTTTTTCCCCCTCTTATTCAACTTCAAGAAAATAAATGTGTAAAAAGGAAACATTTAAAGTGCTTGCATTGAGAATGCTATTTACCCATTTCTCAGTATGTAGAAAAATTCTGAATTTATTTCTCCTATTCCTACCTCTAGTCTTTCCATATCATAGCTTAGTTAGTATTTATTATCCACTAAGGGCAGCTTATTGCTGCTCTTTGACTGTATTTCTGTAAAGTGGTAACATTCAGCAGTTATTTGTTTCAGTTAATGCTTTACTGTAGTTATTAGAAAAGAGATTAAGTAATTTTTTGTATGATTTTAATATCCACTGGACTACCTGTAAAATGACTTTGACATTTATTTGTGATGATCATTTAACTTACTTAATTAACTTGTGATTATTTAAAAGACAAGGCAGTTGTGAAGTTATAATGAAATATTTCTCTACAGTGTTTTGTGATACTTTTAACTATCATTAATTATATTTCTTAGAGAAGGCCATTGTTTTGGTTTCATGTGCTTTTTAGTTCAATTCTTAATGCTCTAGAATAACAGGAATGGATAAAATAACCTAATACATCCCTTGGACTTGGTAGTAAGTTCATAGCTTTGAGGAGGTACATCAGCATCTTCAGGTATCTGAAACCCATTTGGCAAGTCTCTGACAGGATATTTAATGGTGTATGCATGACTAAGAAAGGTTAAGGTGCATTGCTGTTGAAATCAGATGTGAGTGAAGCTGCAGTATCTAAGGACTTACATCCCTCAAAAGACCAGAGAAGGCCAGAGACTCACTGAATGGTGGATTATGGGAGGTGATCAGGTCCAAAGAAGGATGACACAAGTGGGACACAGGATGTGGAGTGCCATTTTGAGTGGGGAATACATGTCACGTAAACCAGGGGTATTCATATTGACCTTATTCATCGCTTTCTACCTATAGAAGTTACATAGATACCAAATTATCAATTGTTATAAGAAATTACTATCATGGGAAGTAAAAGGTCTTTATCTGTATGTGTGTATGTTCTATACCAAATACTCTAGCTACACTGACCTTTTTCTTGAGTTCCTCAGCTGTCATCCTTTCCTGACTCAGCCTCAGCAGGCTTTTCTGCTTTTCACTGTACTGAAACCTTTGCCATAGGTTACCAGTGACTTGCACAGTGCCAAATCCAATTAGCAATTCTCAGCCCTTGTCAGTGCCTTGGTAGTAAATTATAATTCTATCTAGGCTAAAACTTAAAACTTCCCTCAATTTCTGTGACATCTTCCTTTCCTATGATTTTCCCACCTCTTTGGCCACCTGTACTCTGACTTAGTATTTCTCTTCTCTTCAACCTATAAAATTTCTCTTATACCTAAAATTTAATCCTCTAAGTGTCACACCTACTTAAATGTTTCCAATACCATCTGCACATAGATGATTTCCAAATTTTTTAATTCTAGCACTGATTTTTACATTTATCTTCAAATGTATATACTGACATCCACTCTTAGATATTTGTTCCATGTATCTTTAGAAATGTCCAAACCAGCTGGAGACTATCTCACACTTTAAAACAAAATACTTCCACCTCTTCTGTTGTTACACGTTTTAGTAGATGTCATTGCCATTCATCTGATTGTTCGTGTCAGGATTGTTGGAATCATGTTTCCTTTCTGTCTTGATTGTGTCCCTCTCTAAATGAATCCTGTCTGTTCTGCTTAAAAATTTTTAAACCCAGAATCCAGACAGTTTCGTCTCTCCTCCTGTAGCCTGAGTCACCATCATTTCTTGCATGAACCATGGCAGCAGCCTCCCAACACGCCACCCTCTCTTTACTCTTGCCCCCTCCGCACTCTTGTCTGTACACAGCACCAAGCTTTCTTTTAAATTTTATGTTAAATAGAGAATAAACAAAAATAAAACGATGATACAGGATAATAAGGAATTAACAATGGTTAAAATATTGCAAATTGTTGTCTTCAAAGCAGTTGCTTAGATTATAAGATACAGGCATGCAAAATTAATCAACCAATATAAGCACCAATTGATCTTTTCGATGAACTAAAAGAAATTAGATAATGGACTCACAGTCAGCTCACAAGGCAAGAACAACTGAGATGGAGGCAAGGAGAAATGAAAGAAGAGAAAAGAAAATATATTGATAAATATGAAAGTCAATGTAACTATAAATTGAAATATGTAACTAACACTCAGCTGCTTTCTAAGTTGAAAGGCTGCTGTCTTCTATATACTCCACAGGTTTCTCCTTACTCTCAGAACAAAGCCCCACACTCAGAAGGCTGTGTGCCATCTGCTTTGTCATTCCTTCTGTGGCTTCAGGTCCTCCCATCCACCCACAGTGGACCTACCCTGGCAGGTAGGTATGTATGGGAGAGGCCTTTTGTGTCTTCCTCAGAGCCTTTACCTGTCTATCAGTTTTAGGCTCCTAAACCACTTTGTCTTTGTTCGTGGTGAGTAGTACCCTGTCTCTGTTCCTATGTCCCAGTTGAATGTTAGCTTCTCAAGAGCAGAGATTTTGTTCACCAAGTGAAAGAACAGTGCACAGTACCTGATGAGCATTTAGTTAAGTACTGCTTTCTGAATAAAAGGATCATTCAGCTAACAGTGTGGAACTAGGATTTAAACCCTGATGTTTTCTTGTTTACTTCCTTCTCATCCTTTCTTTCTTTCCCTCTCATCTTATTTATGCCACTCAACAGTCTTCCTCCTTCTAGAAAGAATATATGGAAACATTTGGATTCTTCAATATTTAGTGAATTACAGAGTTTAAAAATTTCTCTTTGACACTGTAAACATTTGCTTCTGTCCTTTTACTTCATTCTTGCTGGTTCCAAAACTACCAAGCAATCAGTACTTTTACCTTCCTTAGCCAATGCAAATAAAAAATTTTTTAAATTAAGAAAAAAAACTATATACATTTAGCAGTATCCTTTTGTTTACTCATGGGAAGGTTAGACTATCTCATAATTTAGTACATCATACCAAAAGAAAAATGAGATTAAATTTTCCTATTTGATACAATTAATTTGAAATTCAGTGGAAAAGGAAAAAAAATTCTATGAGTAAAAGAATTTGAATGTTCTACTTTTCTAATTATGAGAAAAGAAACAGTTGATTATTTTGAATTAGGATTGTTTTGATTGAACTAATACTATACTAGACTAGTTTTAAAATATCTTAAAATAGTTATTAAAATAATTCCCTAATTTAACAAAGTTCTTTTCTGCCTTATTTTAAAAGACATGAGGGCTTATGTTTTGTACCCTGCAGGAGGTAGAAAGTTTTAAAAGTTTTTTAATAATTACATTAATACAAAGCAACTAGTTATAGAAATGTTTATTCCACATTCATGAATAATACAAAGTACATTAGAATTAGTTTTAATCAAATCAAGTACTTGTATGAAGCAAAGGAATTCTAGATGACACTTTGCCATCCTGGTTCTTTGACAGATATTAGCAAGAGTAGGAAAAGGCTTCATTCATTTAGTTATACTTTGAAGTAAGTGGCCAATCATTATTAATTCACTTAGCACTCATTGTAATGGCATAAATCATCATAAATTCATTTGGTTTAAAATGCATATAATATGTTGTCCCAAAGGAATTTCCTTGTAATAGAGCTATTAATTAAAGTATTTTTTAATATGATCTTTTTCTTTTCTCTGCTATTCAGAGCCAAGAATGGTTAGTGGCTGTTTCTTTATTCATGATTTTCTTTTAAGTGTGAGGAATGAGATTGTCATAAACTGGCCTGTTGACTGGCAAGGAATGACCAAAGCCTAAGAAAATGGCGAGGCCTATTTTCTACCAGCCATGTAATAGATAAGAATAATCTTGGAAGGCTCTCGATAATTCTCTGAAATGCTATGGTTTTTAAAAGTTCTAGTAAGAAAATTACACTTCCCTTTGATAAACATGGTTTGACTTTGGCTTTGGCTTTAATGTCTAATTTTTAAAACTCTTTGGGCTGATGATTTCCCATCAGCATTGATTGCCTTAAAATCCAAGTTCCTGGCTTCTGGCAAGCAGGTGCTCCAAGATCAAGGCCTTCTTCCCTGCCTTATACCATCGTGGTTGTCTCGCCTTTCCATTCTTTGGCCTCTTCCATTACCCAGTGCCTGTCACCTGCTGTCCGCTGGAGTATTAGGTACTAGAAAGCTTATGAAACTGCCTGTGGGTAACTGCCAGGTTCCTATTTGGTCTTCAGACTTTCAGAGAAGCACAGGTGGGAAAACTTGGGCAAATAATAATAAAAAGAAAATAAAAATTGCAAATAGGAAGCTGGAAAAAATGTCACTTATTATGTAGCTTTTAAAATGGTCTTCTATAGTGTCACTGTATAAATAGAAATTAGGTATTTAAAAAGCTACATAATTCATGTTCATGTCTTAGTAAGATCTAAGAACTCAGTTGTGAGAAATCTGATGTAAGGCAACTCTGATGTTGTTAGGTTGTATAACTGATTGTGTGTGTGTGTGTGTGTGTGTGTGTGTGTAAGAAACCACTGATCTACTTAGGGTTTTCTTATCAGAGGGAGGACCTTGGTTGTGGAACTCAAAGACATAACCCCATATTCTTGGCAGTGTGTCCAAACAGAACTTGGATCCTTCATCACCAGATATCGCAATGTGGTATCAGCAGTCTCCCGAGCTTACTTGACTCGGGACAGTCAACAGCGAGCATGCTGAGCTACTTCCCTGCTTCAGAGGCCACAGCCTTATGACCCCAGATAGGGAAAGTTTGTATGTGAAAGACTGAGAAGACAGCTCCATGCAGATGCTACAGACCACCATACAGGAGCCACTCAACCATCTGGGACACCCCAGGGAAGGTCTCCCCAGGACTGACCACAACTGATGTAGAAAAACCAAGGTAGCCATATAAAATCTCCCTAAACCCAAATACTATGGTACCAAAAAGCAAAAGATCCCAGGACAAATCTTGCCAGGCCCATAGACTCCCAGTATTTCTGGGCAGATCTCCCCAGAGCTGGGCACAAAAAACCTAGAGAGCCAAAGAAGTCCAGGGAGGGAGAATGAAATCATAGTCACCAGGCCCCAAGAAACTCTGAGAAATCCAGTAGTGCCACAGACTTGTCACCATTGAAAGTGGGCAGCATTCTCTGCAGCCAGAACCCATGATGCCAGTGGTTCAATCATTCATGATTTCAGACCCTGCATAGACAATAATGTCAAGTCACCAGAGTTAAGATCAAGTTGGTGAAGACAAGGAGGCAATGAACACCAGGGAAAGGGTCAAAGCTTCATCCAGTGTAGGTCTTCCGGACTTCAGTTTGCTCTGGGTAATAGGGAGAAGTTATGCAAAAGTACTGTTGTTTCGATTTTTTTAAAAAATCACTCAGTGAAAGTTGTGAAAAAAGAGCTTGTCAGCATTGATCGGCAACAGACAGAAAAGCATATTTTGAAGCAGGCATCTAATCATCCTTTTCTTGTTGGACTGCATTCTTGCTTTCAGATAGAAAGCAGACTGTTCTTTGTTCTCAACTATGCTGATCTAATGATGTAAGAAATTTAATGTTTCATGTGCAGCAACAAAGAGTATTTCTTGAAAAATATGCCAAGTTTTACTCTGTAGAAATCAGTTTAGGATTCAGTTATTTCCATGACAACACCTTTTGAGACTTCCATCTCCTTTGATGGATGCTTTATAGAAATCTGAAATTGAACAATTTATTACTGGACGCAGAAGGGTGCATTAAACTCAGTAATTATTGCATGTGTAGGGAAGAACTACAGCCAGGAGATATGACCAGCACTTTTCTGGCTCCTAATTATCTTGTTTTAGAAATTCTCTTCAGAAGAAAAGATTATGGTTTCATTGTGGGCTGGTGGACTCTTGGAACACTAATATTCAAGATGATGGTTGGAGAGTCACCATTTCATATTGTTGAGAGCTCTGATAACCCTGATTGAAACTCAGTCAATTATCTCTTGCAAGTTATTTTTGAGAGAAAAATTCACATACCACGTTTTCTCTTCTTTAAAAGCTGCAACCTGTACTGGAGAGTTTTGTTGTTTTTTTTTTAAACAAGGACCCAAAGGAACGATTGGGTTGTCATCCTCAAACAGAATTTGCTGATATTCAGGAACACCCATTTTTTTGAAATACTGACTGGGACATGATGGACCAAAAACAGTTGGTACTGCCCTTTTAACCAAGTATTTCTGGAGAATTTGATTTGGACAACTTTGATTCTCAGTTTACTAATGAACCTGTCCAGTGCACTCCAGATTATGATGATGATGTGATAAAAATTGGTGGATGTGAATTTTCAAGTTTGACTATGCAAAACGGATCTGATCTATGCATTCAGCTTATGTTGCCATGTAATACATGGAAAAACTTGTTACCAGCCTGTATTCAATTACTCATTTCATAATTGTCGAGAAGCTAATTTTAATTTCTGATTTGTACTTATATTTGGAAGTAATACTTGATTCTTACAGTCTATAATACAAAATACTGAATTTTCTGTTAATAAAATTGCTGTTTATGATTTGACCTAAAAAATGATGGGGCAATTGTTTGTTAACCAAATTTGTAAACACTTTCTGTTGTGTGTTGAAAACTGGTCAGTTTAACATCAGCTGAATTAAATGAACATGGTGCTGAGTGTGGATGGCCAACCTGAGGAAAATTGCCAGCATAAAAGGAGACTCAGGGAGGAAGAACAAGGCGTTGTAGGTTATCCTAAGTATTGCTGTTTGTAGCCGTTGGTTCCCCTGGAGGAGCTTGTCATAGCTAGCTTCCCTGATATGAATTCAGCCATTATCATTGGAGAAGCTCAGGACCTTGTCTCTCAAAGCGGCTGCAGTTCACTTTGGGGAAGCTCTCTGGTCCTTATGTTGAGCATCACTTCCTGGCTCCGGAGGGGAAGATGTTTGCTGTTTAATCTCCAGGAGAAGCTTGTCTTGCTGGCTTCCTGACATGTACTTGACTGTTCTCATTGTCTGAGGAGCTTGGGACCTCAGTGTTACTGAGGATGGTTGTGGTACTTTTTGGGGGAGCCCTGATCCTTACTTTGAGCATCACTTCTTCGCTCCAGTGTAGAACTCTCAACCTATTAGCACAAACCCTTCACTCCACTGGCATAGACTTTCTAGCTTCCACCGCTGACCTTTGGGCCTTCCCAGTTCAGATACATAAAACAGACTTGCATAAGTCATTGTTGTGGGCTCTATGCTTCCAGTTGGACTCATGGAAAGGTGTTGTCATGTGCTCTGTGTCTTCAGCTGGACTCATGCATGACATTACCGTGAGATCCAGGCTCTTGGCTGGATTTTCTAGGTCTTTAGTGTTATGGACATTGGGGCTGGGAGTTTAGCTCAGTGGCATAAGTGCCTGCCTTGCAGGTGCACCGTCATGAATTCAATCCTTGGTACCGGGAAAAAAAAAAAAAAGAAAGAAAGAAAAAAAAAAAGAAATATTTAGTGTTATGGACAGATTTCCTAAACTTTCTTAATTTAACTCTGAGTGACCATCATAAAATAATACTACAAATTCTGTGACCTGTATGTAATTGTTTTCCTTGCAACCCCTGACTACAACACAATCCATTTGTTGAGTGCAGACATAATGGATACTATTTTTCTTTCTTTGCAATACAGGACAATAACTTGTCTTTTAAATAGAATTGCTTACCTATGCTTGTTTCTCTCTAAATCATACTACCTGTACTTTTGGGCCTAGTTTATATTGTTTTCAAGGAAATCAAAAAATTAGTAACAGTTTTGAATATATGCAGAAAACACATTAGTATTCTAGCTCTTTAGTTTTTTTACTTAGTAGGTTAATACTTAAAGTACATAGTAAAATTCATTTCAGGGGCAGTTATTCAAATTATTTTTATTAAAATTAGTGGTTAGCAATTTAACATTTCAAGAGTTGCCAGATATAGCATTCCTCTGTTTTAGTACCATTTTTTATGCAAAGGATTTTAAAAGTAAATATCACCATCTAAATAAGTTGCAATGGTACAATCTTAGTTAACTACCTAATTCTAAATTTAGAATAATTTAAAATTCATGGGCATTTAATACATTATTGTTTTTTTTGGATGTCCCATTTCATTAGAAAAGTAACTTTTCCAAAGCTGGTAGTCATATGTTGTCCTTTCTTCAAATAACTAAGTTTGAAAGTAAAAAAAAAAATCAAAGAAAAATGTTTATGTACATTCACATGTTCATTTGCAAGGTATATATGTTTCACTTAATGCCTTACTGCTTTTGTTTTAAAACAAAAAGCAGTATTCACAACATAAACTGTTGTATCAGAATTCTGTCGTATCAGTAGTGTTTGTGATCTTGCTTTTAAGTGTTCCTCTTTCCCATAGAGCATTTCAGAATGTACAATAATTACATCAGGCATTTGTTTAAAATGTGTATTATTGAGCCCACATTAGAATTCTTTTGAGTCTTTGGATCTCATTTTGAGAAACACTTTCTTCAAGTTATTTGTTTGTCCTCCAGTTAAATAGTAGAAAGTTTCTTCAAAGTATAATTTAAGATGGTATAAACCACAATTTACAACATTATGAGTATTTTTGAACAAATTTTAAATGAATGACTTTGTTAGATATCTTCCCTGTTCTCCTCAACAGTTTTCTACCAATGATATACAAATGGTCTTTTGTTTTTAACATTTTTAAGTAGTAAGATTTACTGTGTGTATTTTATGTGGAATTGCATTACAAATACGTTCTGTTTTTTGCAGTCTTTTTTTAGGATTAAAATGATTTTAATATCCATGAACTGTTCAAAGAATTTTGAGTATACATTTTTACCAGAACAACAGAAATACTAAGTAGATATAGCTAATTGCACAATTTATTTTATAAATAAGGAAACCAGCACACAGAGAAATTAGCAAACTCTAAAATACTCAGCTTTTGCCTGTGAATACAGAATTAGATATTCATTTATTCGTTTGTGCATGCATGCATTCATTTATTTATTTTTATTTTTTGCAGTCTGTAAGTGTCAAGCCAGTGCTTTTCATATCATATAGTTCTCTCAAAATATTCACCAGGAGAATAAGGCAGTTTACAGTCAGAATGGTTGACATTTTGGTGTTCCAGGAAATAATTTATTTTTTCCATAAGCCTGTTGTCACATCATTTTATGCATATTCAGCCTGTATTAAATTTCAGGTATCTTATTCAGTGTCAGTACATTTACCTTATGAATTTGTTTTGTTTTGATTTTTTTCATGTAGACTATTACCTTGGTCACCATAATGTAATCTCTGTTTCTGTACCTTCTTTTTCAGGTTAAAAGCCTTTAAATAAAACATTTAAAATACACGTATATGCACACAAAAATATGTTTATTTGCAGTGGACATGATTAGCTGCACAAAATATCTAAGTCTGCAAAAGGCTACACAAATGAATGAGTAAAGCAAGTTACTGGATACATTATCAGTATTTTAAAAATCAGTTATATGAAATCTGAAGCAAAAGGATCCTAAGTGTGAGGTAAACCTGGGCAACTTAGTGAGAACCCAGCAGCTTTCTCCATGCAAAGCCTAAGCTCTGCTTCATGGTAATGAAGGAACATAGAAGGGGCTACTGGTGTGATTTCAAATGACGGAAGCAACTCTTTACTCACCCCCACTAACTGTCCCACTAATTGGCACAAATCCTCTCCAGTTCGTGCACTGCAGAATATAGTAGTATTTGTTCCCAAGCTGGTCTGTGCCACGGGCTCCTTCACCGACTCTGACAGCATTCTCTATGAGGCATGAACAAGCCCTGAGCCAACCTGTCCTAGACACTTGATGCCCAGCATGAGTCACTGTGTGTATGCTTTAGTTAAGAAGTATGCAATTCTGTTTATCTAAGGTGGAGAACTGAAGGTACTACTATCAAATTCAGTCCCCATTCTTGCACAAGAAATTTAAGAGAGAAAAAAGTGAAATAGCAACATAAAGATGTCATTTATTATCAAATGAACTGATGAAAATTATATGTGATGCTTGTTGAAATATATACCTATAGTTCTTTGAAGTTAATGAAATGTTTTCATATAATTGACTTTAAACAAATGTCATGTGCATTTAGTAAATTGAGTCTGTACTTTGTGATAAGGATAAATGCTCCAGAATACAAGCTAATTAAGTCATAACATTAGAGCACAAGTATGTGTGTGTATGTGTGTGTGTACATGCACATGCATTGTTATGGGTTTTAGGTTTAGGACTAGCCAGATGCTACAAAAATTTTAAGCATCTACATTTTTTATTGGTCAGTGCATATAATTAAGCAGTATTCATTTTGCCAAAGCAACAAGTTAGCCCTAGTATAATACTGCCACATTTTTAAACAATGGCTTGCTTTGGAGTTATTTTGCTATCTTTGACCTAGTCCTTTTATATTTTTAGCATTTTGCTGCTAGAACAACGTATAAATGTTTTTTATAGTTTTCCTCACTCTAGCACTTTTCAAAAACAGTAAAATTAAAGTTGGTATCTTTTAAAAAATTTAAAATGAGATGCAAAGCTTGATAATATAGCACTAAAATATGAACCATTATTACTGTTACCTGCATGACAACAGAATTAATTTCATAATAGCCCAGCGATCTAAGTTAGTTGTGATTTGTCCTTTGCTGGCTTTTAGTGCTTTCTACTTTTTAAAAGACTTTGTTCTTAATCTGTCTGCATTTTGGTAGTTCATTTTTACATTTAGCTAGACAGAGGTAGTGGTTCAACTACAGTCACTGTTCTATGCACCTATTTTATAGGTAGGAAAGTCCAATAATTTGATAATTTAACCTTGAATATGGCCCTAGATTGACCTAAGTGGTGCTGAGTTCTTCCCTATAATAAAATGAGTTAGGAGCCTTTTGGCACTTAAAATCAAGAGTCAGTGACCAGCAGGAGGATATAATAGTGATTCTTAGAGTGAATATACCTTTCTAGTTCTCCAGTACAGGAAATTTTATTACAAGTGGCAGTGACTTACAATCTTTTAGATGTTATGAGCCAGTAAAATTTCCAAAAATAAAATTTGAGGGAATTTAATAATATTTCTGATTTTTTTATTTTGTTTGATACAAACATCAGAAAATACCACTGTATATCTAATTTAATTTTAAATCCCTTTTATTCACCAAAAGGATAATAAGAATATAACCTCACCAAAAATTAGTAAACTCTACTTAGAATAGGTACTCCTATAAGTTCAGTAAATTGGTTTTCATGAAAAGGACTTACTACATTATTTATATTTTTCCCATGGTACCATTAGATCCATGAAAACCTTGCTGTGGGTCAAGACAGGTTTGTAGGAGACTCTTAGAAATTTTTGACTTGTGCATAATCTTGTTAATTATGCTGGGCACAAACTGTAATTTTTGGTATTTGCCAAAGTAACAGTTACCATATTCAATACTCACTGTTTTCTTAAGATTTCATATGGTTCAAGGAATGTGTCTGTTTAACAGATCAAAAAGGTAAATAAAATTTAAAAATTAGCATTAAATGATAGGATAAATACCAAAAGATAATATATTGTTTTTTGTTAATTGTCTGGATAGTAATGGTTATAATAAAGTGTGAAGAGGATTGTAGCTCAGTGCTTAGCATGCATAGGGCCCTAAGATAAGTCCCCACATCCAAAAAAAAAAAGCCAAGCATGGTGGCCTACACCTATAATCTCAGCACTGTGGAAGCTGAGGCAGGAGGATTTTGCCATGAATTTGAGGCCAGCCTGTAGGCTACAAGAATGAGTTGAAAACCAGTCTGAACTACATAGTAAGACTCTGTTTCAAAATACCTAAATATATAATGAAAAAAAAGAAAAGAAAAAAGTGAAATTTTATTCTAATATAAACAGAAAAAATGCAGCAAAAATTGCTATCTACCTACTTTCCCAGTGAGTTCTCCCCTTGCATAGGAACAAAGTTTTGGTTTTGTTGAAAAAAGCAGTCTGCCCAGCTAATAGACTATGTGCCCCACTCTTCCTTGACACTAGGGGAATTAATACATGGTACAGTTCTGATCAATTAAATGCAATCACATTTACAAGGGAGCTGGACTTAACCAGCACATAATCCTTTAGCCTTTTGTTCTTCATGCTTCTTTGCCTACATAGTAGATGCTGTGCTGGGCATTGTCCTGAGGCAGCCAAGTTAGAACCAAGACAGACTTTTTAACTTGACTCTAATAACTTCCCCTGTGTCTTACCTACTATGACATTTCATCACTTTTGCCAACACCTTCTGACCCTACACAAAATGTCCCACTATACTGAGATATACATATTTCCTGATGTTTGCATCTTCTCTGCTGTTTCTTGGCCTTATCCATGATGTTCCCTGTGCCTGGAACATTTTCTTTCTATTTTCTCATTGGTTAATTCCAGCCTGATCTTTAGGTTTTGCAGAGATTACTTTCCTTGAAACTTTTCTGATATCCCTGAAGGTAGGGTTAAGTACTTCTGTTAAGATCTATCTTGATACCTTTTTCTTGTAAATATTATAATGATATTCATAATATATTCAAATTACCTGTTCCTTATCTGCCTCTTGAATTAGAGTGAATTTCATTAAGGAAAGCAACTGAGTCTTACTCCCTTATGTTTCCCTAACACTTATTATATTATAGTATTACTCAGAAATGGCTATTGCATAAGTTTGGGTTCATGGGTTGGAACCATATTGTGGAGGACTTACATGACTATCAGGCCAGTACTGTCACTGGAGAGCTTTTATGAAGACCTCAGTCATAATGGTAGATATAGTATCATTCTCCACCTAACTCAGCAAAATACAAATGCATTTACATAAAATAAGTACATATGCATTCTTGAACAAAATTAGACTCTGTCTTATACAAACTAAAATGTACCTTTTGAGATCTATGTTGGTTACTTTTCTCTTCTTGCTGAGACAAAATACCTGATGCCTAAAATTAAAGAAGTAAAGATTTACTTAGCTCACAATTTGTGGAGGTTTCAGGCCATAACCAACTGGCTCCAAGCCAGAGTGGCACATGACAGAGGACAACAGTTCATGGCAGTGGAAGATGGCAAAAGCAAAAGGGGAGGAGCATGAGAGAAGACTCTTTTAGTTCTTTATATTGTACGTAGGCTACCTACCCTAAGGTGGATGTAGTACTCACACCCATAATCCTAGCATTGGGTCGTGAATCAGTCACAAACTCTAGAAGCCTGCTTCCATGACTGCATGAGGTCTTGGGGGGCTATCCAGACACAAACCATAACATTCCACACCTGGCTCCCCAATATTGTATATTCCTTTATGCAAAAGGCATTTAGTCCATCACTAAGAGGTATCAAAATCCTAACAGTTTTATCATTGCTGAAAAGTTCAAATCCCAAGTCTCCTCCAAGATATGAGACAAACTCTTTAACTGCAAGCCCCTGTATAATTAAAAAATTAAACACTTACAATATTTAATGCACAAGGTAGATATTTGCATTCTAAATGTTACAAACAGTCTACAAAGGAATGGAACCAAAGTCCAACAGCAGGGCAAACATTAAGTCCTTTGGCTCCATTTGGCACATCTGTGCCAAATTGTGGAGCAATCTGTGCCAAATTGTGAGCTTCAGACGGCTTGTATTGCTCTACTCCTGGTGGTTGTAGCTCCCATGGCTTTTCTCTTAGGCTTGCTTTCCTCCCTCCTTGCAGGTTTCCCCAGGTGATCCAATTTCCTGGCTTCTCCAAACTTCTGGAGTCTCCACTGCACCTTTCACTTCACTCTCACAGTTTTACATAATCCCCTCTCAGGGGCACTCTGCCTGGGCTTCCAGCCCTTCTTCTAAAATCTGGGTGGAAGCCTTTTTGACCTCAGAATTCTTGCATTCCACATGTGCCTAAATCCAGTGCCATATGGATGCTGCCAATGTCTGCTGGAAGCTGGAGCATTAGCTAAGCTTTCTTCTCTCTTGGCTGTAGAGGTCGAGTACCTGAATTGCTGGGCACTCTGAATTCAATTCTGAGGAACAGATTCTCTAGGCTGCCGCCATTTCAAAACCTGGTGCAGCCACTGCTGCCATTATGGAACATGATGTGGCTGCCACCATTTTGGAACGTAGTGCTCTGCAGCTTCCTCCTCAGAGCAAAGTCTCTCACTTTTGTAGTTGTGAGGCTGCAAAGGGTGGAGACTTTCTGTTTCTTGTGCCCTCAGGCCATCTCTTATATTCTCCTGTTCTTTCTCAACAATGCAGATCTCCTCAACTCTTACCTTTGCAGTTCACACCTTACTGGAACTTCCATTCTGGAAACTCACAACATTTTAAATCATTCTTTTTGGTTCTTTGCTCTTGATTCTCAACATAAATCTAGCTAAAAGCTCCCAACAATAGCCATGCTACTGCCTCAACATTCCACTACCTTGAAATTTTTTTCTGTCAGAATAGTCTGCTGCCCTTAATCTTAGTCTCTGGCAAATCTCTGGATATGAGCAAAATGCAGACACTTTTTGCCAGTGCATAACACACATCATCTGGAGTCCAACAACCAATGCAGTCCTTCTTCCCAGCAGAAACTTCCCATGCCTGGTCTTTACTGGCAGGATTTCTGTCAGCTTTCTGATTTTCTGTGCTCTGATCAGAATCTCCCATACAGAACAGCATAAGGCATTCCAGCGCTTCTGTTTCACACAGTATCTCTGAACCTTTCCAAACTTTTCCTACAAGCCATTCCCAAAAGCTCTTGAACTACATGATCAAGTATAGTCACAGCAATGACCCCACTTGTCTGGTACCAAATTCTGTGTTGGTTACTTTTCTCTCCTTGCTGAAACAAAATACTCGATGCCCAAAATTAAGGAAATAAAGATTTAACTTAGCTCACAGTTTGTGGAAGTTTTAGGCCATATTCAGCTGGCTCTTCAGGAAGAGCATAAGAGAAGATTCTTTCTGTCCCTTATATTACATGTAGGCTATCAACCCTAAAGTGGATGTAGTACTCACCCTCATAATCCCAACATTGGACCATGAATCAGTCACAAACTCTAGAAGCCTGCCCCCATGACTGCATGAAGCTTTGGGGGAACATTCAGCCACAAAGCATAGCTCACTGATAGAGCTTATGCTTAACCTGGGCATGAGGCTTTCATTTCAACCTCCAATACTCAAAGCAAAATAAAACACACACACACACACACACACACACACACACACACAAAACTTAATAGGTGGCAAAGATTTATGGAAAATGAGAACATTTTGTCATGAGAATTTTTTCTATTAGTAAGGAAGATACCATTGTTATCTTTATTTTAGCTTTTGCATTTCTTTGGTCCACCTTTGCAGAATATCTCTATTGTATGTAAGTTAGAAAACCCTGAAAGAGAGAATAAAAAATAAGTTGAGAAGACATATCTGTCACTTTTTATCATACAGCCATTGTTTAGAGGCTTAGTCAGCTGAAAGAATATCTAATGAAGAAGTAGTGTATGAAATTTTATACATTCTCAGTTGTTCCTTCAGAATATCAGTGTAATTGCTGTTAGCAATAAAGTCATACACATCCTGTCAGCATGACTATAAATAAAAATTTGACCTAAAAATTCTTGTGACTTGTTAGTTACATAAATTATTTGGAATAAGTTGTCAGGAGAAACTTGTGGAATTTTAACATTTGTATTGTATTTATAATTGTGTTTATAAATTAAAAAGAAAATATATAGAGAGCCCTTCCTAGTCCTTGTCACAATCCAGGAAGTCAATATTCATAGTCCCAAAAGAAAGTTATTAGAATTCTAGCAAGTTAATTCCAATCTACCACTTTCACTGCAACCCAGGGTAAGAATAAAGACACTAAGGCATATTTACAGTTATGGGCAGCCAAGGGATCTCAAGTCCAGCCAGGGTGGAGGTTCACCAGAACAAAGGCCATGACCAAGGGCCCAACCAAGGGTTTTATTAATTCTCTATGAAGGAAGTGGCTCAGGGATGACTGACAGTGAGAGTGGTGGGAAACCTGTGAGTGCCTTGAGCTGGGCTAGGTAGGAGGCCTGAGATCACCTCCGTAATATGCAGAAGAAAAGGTATGCAGAGAGGGCTATCGGCCCAGCACAACTGAGGTAGTATCTAATGTTTTAGCATCAGTGTTTCAGCTCTGATGTACAATCTTTTTTGCCCTGGGAAGTAATAGCCTCTTATCTCAAGGTTTGGTCCCAGTGAACAGCATAGAGCAGGATTCTCCATCCCACCCAGTTCAACTATGTTTTTTAGGAGTCACTGGGCAGGAAAACAGAGATTGTTGCCTTACTTTAAAGATTACACATCAGCTCCTCAGCTTAAAGAAAATTGCTTAAAGCAAATTGAAGGGGAAAAAAATGGCCTAGCCATCTCTATATATGTCAATACATAGAGATACATACAAGTTTAGCCAAAGTGGAGATAATTGCTCTTTTTCAAGGAGAGTCTTCCAGGTGGTCCTCCACAAAAACAAGCATGCCCTTACTAGTATGTTTAAAAGCCTGTGCATGAAGCTGTGTAATTTTCTCTTTTCTCCTTTTGATGCCCTCTACATGGCCTGCCAGAGCTGCAAAAACTTCCCTGCCAGGATGGTTGGGATCTTTATGTTATCTGAAGACCATAATTTGAACTAAAGGAGAGATGCTGTAGTAGAATTTTACTTATGAGATCATTTGAGAGAAATAGAAAGTGATTTAAGGCGAGGGTGACAGTGCTGCAGAGACCGTGTATTTCTTGCCACACATCATCCTCACTGCAACTCATGGGTCACACTGTGGGGAGCAGCAAGCACTCTGGGGCCTCTGCAGGCCACAGGCTTCTAGAGAGCCCTTACTGATCCCCTCTTTTCTGTTGTTTCATCAAAGGTTATGTGATCATATCCTATAGGCCACCGTTCCCATTTCATCAGAACTTTGATGAGAAATCCCAAGAAGTCAGCCACTTACTGTTTATTTTTGCACTTAGGAAAAAACTGTCAGAGTAGTGAAAAACCTGCCTGTAGAGTTCCTACTTCAGAGTCCCTTAGAAAGCCACAAGGTCCCTAGCTTTGCCATAAAGCTCCTACCTGTAATGAACCCTGAAATGGTAGAGTGCAGTGAAGGAAAATGATGATTGAAATGCTATAAAACATTGTACTTAGGAAACTTTATTTCCCCTTTGCCATAAGAATACACCTCCAGGGAGCCCTATCACTTAGATTGGAAGCCATTGTTGCCAGTGCTTCAGGAGATCTGCAGAGAACAGCAGTTGAGGTTTTTTTGCAGCTCTTAAAACTTTCTAGCAAATAAACAGGAAAGTGGTAGATTGTTTTGGACATTTTGTAACATCGTTCTGACAAACCAGGGCAGGGAGCTACATTAGAAATGTGCATGCAGCTAAGGCGGATCTATTTTGTATTTTAAGTCCATGGTGTGTGTAAAGTCCTGCTCAAATATGCAGTTATATGAAATAGCTTCTACCTTAAGGAGCTGGCAGACCACTAAGGGAAGTGGAAATGCATAGAAATCCTCTTATTAAAAATATTTGACGAGGAATATATAAGTGCTGACAGAAAATAATCAACAGTGGTTCCATTTCTTTAAAAGGTGTTTATTAAATTTTATGATCTAAAAGAAAAACTTGGAGCTTTACATAATATATTTCATGATTAAATATGAGAACATAATTTATAAATACACATCAACGTATGAATTTCAGAATGTTTTCTCAAGACTTTATGTATGCATTTCTTTGTTGTGGTAGTGGTGGTTGTACTGGGAATGAAAGGACCCTCTCACTGAACTAGATCCCTAGCCCTTTTTAAGAACTTTTTATATTGAGACAAGGTCTCGCTAAGTCATTAAATTGCTCAGTTTGACCATGAGTATGATCCTGCTTCAGCCTCCCAGAGTGCTGAAATTACAGATTCACACTCACGCTTGTTTTTCTATACACCTTTTTAACCTATCCTATACAAGGGTTGATAATCCAAGAATCTGGCTTCCTTGAAATTTTTCTCCAGAATTTTGTGACTATGGCTATGGCTTTAGTTTCCTAGGAAAAGGTCTGTTGGCTTTGAACAGATTATTATTACTTTTTTGAATCAGATTTTACTGGTACATTTTAGACAATGATCATATTCATGATAGAGAATTTGTACCTGTACATAAGTTGATTTTTTCCCCATTCTTGTACCCTCCTTTCAACTCCTCCTCATTTACAAAAGCTTTGTTCGATTTTTTTCTTTTTCTCTCTCTTTCTTTCTTTCTTTCTTTCTTTCTTTCTTTCTTTCTTTCTTTCTTCTTCTTCTTCATCATCATCATCATCATCATCATCACAGGAATCAAACTCAGGACCTTGTGCTTGCCAGGCAGGCTTTATGCCACTGAGCTATATCCCTGGCCTTCTATTTTTTTCTTATGTTATGTATGTATGTATGTATATATATATATATATATATATATATATATATATATATGTTTTTCCCTTGTTTCCTTTCTCCCTACCCCCGCCCTTTTCTTCCCCTCATTTGAACATTTTCTTCCTATTTCACAATACCTAATATACATTTTGGTTCTTATTTATACTTTCAGCTTCTCACACCAGAGAAACAGTGCTCCAGCAGATTCTTAAAGGGTTCTATGACTGAGAAGCAAATCAGAACCATCAGTTTACAGGGTGTGTCCTCATTCTCTGGGCTGAACATACCCTTCCCTTCTCTACACCTTTGTTTCCGTTTATTCTCACATAGTGGTTGATGACAGGATAAAGATGATTAAATACTTTGTTTGTAGAATGTATTACATTCACGTTTGTATGTCATGTTATTAATTTGGAAAACAGGCAAATTCAATGTGTTATCCATAATGAGCCCTCCTTGCCATCTTCTGGGCTCTGTTTGCTGGGCACTTGGCAGTGCACTCCTCAGGCAGAAGCCCATTTCACACTTCAGATTCTCTGTGAGAGGTGGCTGTTACTATCAGCATTTTATAAAGGAGGAAACCGAGGCTCAGTGAGTAGCTTCCTAAGCCACTCTCCTAAAAGTTAGGAAGCTGGCAAACTGTGTTGAAACCTGAAACCTGAAGCCTGGTCTCCTTACTTAATATGAACTGGATGGAAGTTTTTTTGGAATTTCTTTTGGCTTTTAATTTTTATTTTCTGGATGCATTTTAGATTACATAATGATAACATTCATCGTAGGGAATTTCAAAAAGAAGCAAGATACATTATGTACAGGTACAAATTCTCTCTGACATGTTTTCAAAAACAAAAAGCCTTTTCTAAATTACAAGTTGCTATTTTTTTGTTTTTGTTTGTTTTGTTTTAATGGGGGTTTTTGTTTGTTTGTTTTTGGTTTTTTGATTTGTTTTTGTTTTGAGACAAGGTCCCATTATGTAGTTTAGGCTGGCCTTGAACTCATTATGTAGCCCAGGCTGGCCTCAAACTTACCTGCCTCAGCCTCTGAATCCCTGGGATTGCAGGTGTGTGTTACCATGCCCACCCCTGCTTTTCATAATCTTTTGTGTTTTCCTTTTCTGAGTGCAAACATGCCTATTGAAGTAAATGAACACTTTTAGACATATACAAACTGTGAGCATAATCTTTTCAACATGAAAGAATATGTGTTAATTAAAACCTTGATCACTGCATCAGATTTAGAAGTTGTACTCTTAAAAATTTGTTTAACAATCTTACAGGAAGAATTATCACATACTTATCATCTATGCAATATACCAGTACATACTGCAGAATGTGGAGGCACATGAATTGCTAAGGAGGGAAACTTTTTAACACATCCTACCTTCTCTATTGATCAACCCAATGTAGCCTATAGTGAGAAGTGTTGCTAATGGAAAGTGTTTTACATGGAACTGTCTAAGATCCAGCAGAAAGGTTAAGAAATATATTGCATTATTTGAATCTTTGTTTTTGAGATAGAGGAACACTATGTTGCCCATGCTGGCTTTGTTCTCCTGGGCTCAAGAGATCCTCCTACCTCATCCTTCATGGTAGCTGAGACTACAGGCACATGCCTCCAGGCCTTTTTATCTCCGCTTCATTTTATAGAATACCAAGAAGGAAGGAACACTGTTTACAATTTAGGATCATTGATAGGATTTGAAGATAACTTACATGGATTTATTATGTAATTAAACACTTTAGAACATACCATAAAATATTTGTAGTCTTAACTTTTCTCTTGGAAGTGCCTAGCTGAACAAATAATAGACTCACAATCTTTTATAGTTTTAAAGAAATGTTAAATTGTTTATAGTTTGAAAGTATGCTTCAGAAGTTCACAAAAGTGTTATTACTTTACTATTCTGCTTTCTGTTTGGTAATTTCAGGCAAGGCACTGACATTTCTTCTGCTGCAGCCTCCCAGTCCCAAGCTTCCTCCACACAGCACTATCCGGAGAACAGCCATTGACCTGATCGGGCGAGGATTCACAGTGTGGGAGCCTTACATGGACGTGTCAGCGGTTCTGATGGGGCTTCTTGAACTTTGTGCCGATGCTGAGAAGCAGCTTGCCAAGTATGTGATTTCCAGTGAATTTAATTTGCTACTGTTCTCTCTTTCCCTCCCTTTGTTGAAGGTCATTGATTAGCTTGTATAAATTTGTGTTTCACAAACCAAAAATAGACATCATTTCATTATATGAAAATTTGTTCAGAAAAATGAAAAGGAAATATATTCTGTAATTTAACACAATTAAGATTTAGCCCTGACTCTGTGAATAATGTGTGACTCAGTTTTCAAACTGTGTTTGTTGTACCTTGAGACATTACTAGCTAACATCAGAAATGTTTTACTCATTAAATACACGGCCACACAGTTTGAGAAAGTACTGCTCCTCCCTTGTATTAATTTTTAAATCAACTTTACTGAGGTTTCAGTTGCTTACAGTAAAATACCAGTCATAAGGAGGTTTCAGCGAGCCAAGGAAGCAATGATGAGAGAGTAATGGAAGAGGAAGAGAAGCAGAAGGTGTTACTAAAATGAAATAAACGAGAATACAAGTGACAACCAACTGGCTAGACATGATGAAAAATGACAGGGCTGCTAGTGACAGTAGAAGCAGAGATTAGTGTTGGCTTAGGTCAGTCTCCTGATACCTAGGAGAGTTTTGGTTTTTTGTATAGTATACATAATAGGGAATTTAACATTTTCTCTCTTGTAAATACTTATGGAATTCAGTGGCATTAAATATGTTCGGTGTACACAACCATCACTACTATCTAATTTCCAACTATCATTACCTCAAATAAACACCCTGTATCCATTAATCAGTCTTCTTCCATTTTGCTTCCCAACAGCCCTTGGAACCATTAATCTGCTTTCTGTCTATGAATATGCCTATTCTGGATATTTCACCTATATGGAATCATGCAACCTGTGATCTATTATGACTGACTTTTTCCTTACCTGGTGTTTACATAATACATCCATATCATTGCTTTATTTATTTTTATAGCTAACATGCTATGCCGTGGTTATACTACATATTCTTTATCTCTTGGTAGACTTATAGATTGTAGTTATTGTGAATAGAACTGCTATGAACATCTTTGTATAAGTATCTGACCACGTGTTTTAATTTCTGTCTGAGGGGAATAACTGGGTCATGTGGTAAACGGTGTTTAACTTAATGAGGAGTAATCAAACTGTCTTTCACAGTGGTCATACCATTTCACATGCCCACCAGCAACATACTTGAGTTGCATTTTCTCTTCATCCTCCTCCTAAGTTTTCATTGTTGTTAACATATAGTCATTGAGGGATATGAAATAGTGGAGCCTTCTTGCTGCCCCATGATATCTTCCTTTATGAAAGTGTGATGAACTCTGATTTTCTCAAAAATGAATGACATTTTGTTATTGTTAGCCTTTTAAAAAACTAAAGTTTTGTGCTGGAAATTTAGCTTAGTGGCATAAGTGCCTGCCTGGCAAATGCGAGATCACAAATTCAATCCCCAGTACAAAAAAAACCCAAAAAAACAAAACCAGAAAACCAGCAACAACAACAGCAAAAAACTAGAGTTCTGTGCTTCTTTTCTTCACAGTAGTCATTCTCATACCCTAGTTTCCTTGGCTTTCAGCATGCTTTGGGCTGAGGTCTGTTTGCAGATTGCTCTGTGCTCAGGTGATAGAGACCAGAAAAGCAACAAAGGGTTAGAGAGGAAAGTGGAGGCTTTGCCTATAGATGGCATTCCTGGTCCATGTCCCAAAATTGATTGATAGGAGGGTGTTTACTTCAAACATAGGCAGCAACTTCTCCTCTTACCTCCTTGAGTGCCATTCTGCTTCCTGAGCTTTACCTCTGTGTCTCCTACTTGTATGCTTGGGGCTGAAGTATCTGTCTCTTATGATTGATGTTATATAAGCAATGTGCTTAGAAGAGTATTTAACACCTCTTAAGAGGTTAAATGGATGCTACCTTGTGGTGCTAGTGCCCATGATGTCATTATTATGGCCTTGGTGCTCAACAGCTCAAGAGCTGTCCCATTACTAAACTGAGCAGTTTGGAGAATGGTGGCCAGGATAGCTGCTGGATGTGGGAGGCTGTATGGTTCCTAGTTGGCTACAAGGATTAAGAGAAATTGCAAGCCCATGAATTTGTGCCAAGAGTGCAAGGCAGGTGGCCTTTATACAAAGCTCCAAAGCACATTTTCAACCTTTGGCCTCCCCTGATTGCAGCTGCCACTTGAGCCCTCCAGTGAGACCGTGGTGCTGTTGCTGTTACCACAGTTTGTCTGTTTTATTCTGAACAGTCTCTGTCTAACATGTTTGCTTGCCCCACATTTTACTTTGATCTAATTGTATAGCTTATTGTCAGATCTAATCTAAAAACAATTTCAATAGCATATACTCTGTTTTGTTACCTTGGAGAAGAAGTGATAGTTTTTACTTTAATTATTTTATTACTTATAGTTTTATTATTTTTAAAATAAATTTACATTAAGCTTGTATCAACAAAATAAAGATGCGCTTAACGTGGTAAACTACATGTAGTATGCCCACAGACACAAATACTATAGTTTTCAGTAGGTAATTTAAATCTTGCTATTACATCCTTTCTGTCATGAAGATTAGTATGACTTTGTGTACATAGCTCTGAATAAATGAATGTATCAGCATGTAGCCTTGAGGAGTCCAATGTAATTTTCATCATGATAAATTGCATAATAAGCGAGAAAATGTTTGCTTATTAATCTATAACAAGATTTAGATTGAAAATGCCTGTTACATCCGTGAAACGGTAGTGGAGGCCGCTGAGGGCTGCAGTGGGGAGAGACAGAGCAGCAGCGTGTGCAGAGGGTTAAGTGTGCATCTTACCCTCGAGGTGCCCTGCTGTGCTGCCCCTTGTTGTGCCTGATTTACTGTGTACACAATAACCCCGATCAGCTGCCTTGCTTCTGTCTGCAATGTGAAGCTTGCTGCATGAAGAAGCTTTTATGTTAGGCTAGTGCTTTTTAAAATTTCAGTTCACATTTGTCAAAAAAAGCAAAAGAAAGAGAGAAGGAAGGAAAGGAAAGGAAAGGAAAGGAAAGGAAAGGAAAGGAAAGGAAAGGAAAGGAAAGGAAAGGAAAG